>ML830469.1:30980-53889 GCA_009831015.1 Picea engelmannii | reverse complement strand
AGTTCAAATATAGAAAGAAAATTTCATTATGTTGTAGTGGGTGTGTTACAGATTATTTAATGGATTTGGAATGAACTTGAATTTTAGCACAACTTAACATCTAGAATCAGATGGAAAAACATAGAGGGTGAACCAAGTGATTGAGGATATGTTGAGGATGTATTTGATGGATAAACCATCAAAATAGGAAGACTACCTACCTACACTTAGTAGATTTTGCTTATAACAATGGGTACCAAGAATCTCTAAAGATGAGCCCATTTAAGGCACTTTATGTCAGAAGGTGCAACACACCGGTAAGTTAGGACAATACAATAGATAGATAAGTGGTTGGGCCAAAATTACTTAGGGAAATGGAAGAGAAAATGTTGAAAATAAAATAGAATTTAAAGGTTTCTCAAGATAGGTAGAAAAGGTATGTTGATAAGGGAAGAACTCATAGGGAATTTAAAGTGGGAAACCATGTATTCTTGAAATTAAAGGCCAACAAAAGTTCCCCGAAGTTGGGGAATAGTTGGCATCTCATTATTGTGGGTTTTTTGAAATTCTAGAGAGGATTGGTCCTGTAGCATACATGCTTGTCTTTCCTGCATTAATGTCTATTCATAGTGTATTCAATGTATCACTACTCAAAAGGTATATACTTAATGCTAATCATGTCATTGATTGGAATGTGATTCAGGTGGAGCAAGAAAGTGCCTTTTGAGTTCATATGGTGTGCATACTAGACCAAAAGATCAAGAAACTACATAATTGGGCCATAGAGATAGTAAAGGTCCAATGGATCTGGTACGGTCTTGAAGATGCAACTTGGCAGAACAAGGATGTTATCCAGGAAGAATAACCACATCCTTTTGAGGATATTTGAAATTTTGGTTGTATGTGTGTATATATTGCACTGAGGAAAGTGCATAAATAAGGAGGAGGGGAATGTAATACCCCTAGGCCGAACCTTAGCTGTAAATGGAAATAAAAATGTAATTAGGTTGGTGAGATGGGATGCAAAAAGAACAAGTATATATGTGATGTAAATGTAAATGTATTCACATGCAAATATTAATGAAAAATACATCATTACATGTAGACCGACCAGGTAAAAGAGTATGGGGGACTAAACTCCACTAGTTAGGGAAATGGGGATAAATGTTAAGGATAAGGGGCTAATCCAGGGATCTTAAGCTAAAAAGGAATATTATATTAATATTCCTTAAAGTATAAAATATGAATAATTATTTTTATCCTAATTTCTAAAGGATGGGGACAAGTGGGATAAAGTAGCTCTTAACCTAACAAGTGTCAAGTTGGGCACATGCATACAAAGAGCTTGGACTTAGTGCATTTTCCATCATTCCATTTAGGCCATCATTTCCTTGATTCCTTCACTCATGAATTTTTAGTTGTCCTCCATAATTTCCTTTTACCATCACTATATATGTACGATACTTGAACTAGTACCAAATCCATACTTATGCTTGTACATGTACCTGGTTATTTCAAGAGCTTGGAATTAAGTATTTTGGGGAATTCCATCATTCCTCCATTCCTTCCTTCAAGGATTTTTTAGTTGTCCATCCTACCTCCTTGTCATGAACAATGCACATGTACCTTACCGAACCGGTACTATACATGTACATGTTCATGTACTTGGTTAACATAAGAGTTGGACCAAAGAAGTGGGTTGTCAGGCCTATGGGATACTGAAGAGATGGGTTGTCAGGCCTAAGAGAAATTATTTATAGGTGAGAGAATTGCTGGGAATTTGTTTCCTGAAGGTGCCAAATTGTAGCTACAAGGCTCTGAGACTTCATGCCTAGCCTATTGTTGAAGCCCCAGAAAGGAAATGAGGCAGTCGAAGAACTGTTGAGCGGAGAAGGGGCACATTTCCTAGGGTGGGATAAGAATGTGGGGAATGAGGGATTGTAGGATGTTAGTTTGAGTTAGCACCTGAGAGAGATGTTTTCCTGTTGTCTGAGCTACATAATCCTAGTTAAGAATTCCTTTTCCTAGGTAGAGTTTATTCCCATCTCGGGGGTGATCCACTGCTAAGACTACTGAGCAGTGTGGTTTAAGTATAGGAGGACCATGGAAGGTCTACACATATTTGGTGGTATTTCTATCAAAGATAAGTGTCAATTTTGTGTTAAATTACATGCTGCAACTTTATTTATGCATTTGTTCTTATGGGTTTTTCCTGTGTATGTTGCATGTGTTTTTCCATTATTACTCTCTATAACTGTGTATTTGCATAGTATTCATATGCTTTATATTGTACACAATTTGAAATTTTTTTTCACGTGGCATAGACCAGCACTGGGGTGGCTGGGGATGCTGCATTGACTTTCACAACCCCTGTGTTGGGCGATTGTGGGCACCGTGGTCGCAAGGCAAGAAATTTCAACGTAAGGAATGGCATGTCAATTCAAGGACAGGCATGGAATGTCAAGGAAAGGCATGGAAAGTAAAGGCAAGGCATGTCAGGGAAAGGCACGGCAAGGCATGCAAGGAAAGGCAAGGAATGTCAAGGAAAGGCTTGGAATGTCAAGGAAAGAGATGGAAAGGAAAGAAAAGAGAATGCATGGAAAGGAAAGGCATGGCAGGGAAACTCATGGTAAGGCATAACAAAGAATGGAAAGGAAAGACAAGTCATGACATGTCAAGGCAAGGCATGGCATGTCAAGGCAAGACAATGGATGGTAGGGAATGACATGTCAAGGAAAGGCATGACAAGGAGAGGTAATAGAATGCATGGCAAGGAAAGGCATGGAAATGCATGACAACACATGGAAAATCATGATAGGGAAATAAAAGGCATGGAATGTCAAGGAAAGGCATGGATGTCAAGGTAAGGCAATGCATGGTAAGGCATGAGAAGGCATGCATGATGTGCAAAGGAAAATCATGGCATGTCAAGGTAAGGCAATGCATGGTAAGCCATGGCATGTCAATTCAAGGAAACACATGGAATGTCAAGGCAAGGAAAGGCATGTCATGTCAAGGAAAGGCAAGACATGCCAATATTTTTGTCAGATTCATAGGCCTTTAATAATGATTTTTTATGAATCATTGAAGCTTCACTTACTGACTCCTCAAGTTCCCCTCTTATGGAAGTCTCTTGAATATCTAATTATTGTCTTCCATGGGAAAAATTGTTTAACTGTAAAGATCTACCATACTGTAAAAAAAAAAATGATTTTTTAGATGGAGACGTTGGAACTGAGCTAAGTCCTTGAGATGAAAGGGTTCCTGATAATTGAATTTGAAAGAAATGAGGTGGTGAAACATCATATGGAGAAGATCTCAATTGCTTATATGAATCATATTTCTAAGTGCATCCAATGCCACTAAAATATTTAGATTTATTTAATGAAACAACATTCCTCTAATTTTCACTTACAATTAATGAAGATACAATTCTCATTAAGCTAGAGATGTTAGAAGAATTGTTTGGTGCAAGAAAGTTGGTGAAAGTGCATCCAGACAAAATTTATTTGACATATCTCGCTTCAATCATTTCCTTTAATTCATATTGCAACTTTATATTTGGAATATCCATCCTTGTGTTTTTGAAATCATTTGAGGAAAAAAATCCCAACAATATTTGGTTCCCCAATGTCTATTTGTTTAAATTTCCCTTACTTTTGCAAATCCAAGTCTGATAATCCCTCTAGATATGAATTATGTTCATCCTTTTTAGCATGCAACTGATCTAATAAAACAATATTTAATGGATCCCACAGTGCATTTCTAGTGCTCTTTGTGAGCCATGATAACACATCCCATTTGTGCATTTTGTCAAACACATCGCATGCATTCTCCACACTGACCTAGTTTGTTAGTTTCCCCTAATGACATGTTTAATTATTGTTGCAATTTATTCACTGAGGGAAGTCTCTTTCCATTCACATATGGATCCAAATCTATCCCAAATTAACACTTAAATGTTATTGTAATAAATTTTGTGTTTTTATAGTCATAGTTTCCATGTGTTTCTTGTAGACGGAAATGTGTTGGATGTCAAAAATAAAAGAAAGATTGATACAAATAGAGTGAAGTAATAGAATTACACTAAATGCTAGAACCATAGCTATTTGCACACATAAATATCTTATTTCATTAAATTTACGACCTCATTACAGACTGGGGTATTTAAAATGTTTAATGGTGAGAACATTATATTTTCTAGAATTGGGGTGTCTTGATCTCAATTCAATGAAATAAATTTTATCTAAACTTACATCATCAATAGTACTCATGTACAATATCTACCTGAAGTTTATGCATTGATGGGGGCACAAAATCATAATCAGGTGACGTAACTATGTTTTGTAAGCTCCAACAATTCCATATGGCCAACACCCATGTGACCATGATGCCCACAATCGCCCCACACAAGGGTTTTGAAATTTGACCCCCTGTGTCAGATCTGCATTGTGCCTCACTGAGCAAAACCCTAGTTTTGGAGCTCCTATAACAAACACTTTTTCTAGATATGGAATCATAGCAGAGGGGTCCCCCTAGCTGGAATCTGGTGCCAGGAGTCTGACAGAACTGGTGTTTCATAAATTCAAGTTATGGTTGGCATGTTATGGCGAGTTGCAACTCAGCTCTTGTGTTCATTTAGGGAGACAATGAAAATTTCATACGGGGGCACAAAATCACAATCGGGTTATGTAACTGAGTTATGTAAGCTTTGGAAGGTTTGTATGGCCAACACCGATGTGAGAAAGGTGCCCATAATCACCTGATACATGGGTTTTCAATGTCGACCCCTGTGTCGGATTTTCATTGTGCCTCACCTAGCAAAACCCTAGTTATGGAGATCCTCTAACAAACACTTTTTTGGGTGATGGAATCATAGGAGATGGGTCTCCCTAGATGGAATATAGTTCCAGGAGTCCAACAAAACTAACGGTTCATCGATTGGAAGCACGATTTTTGTGTTATGGAAAGTTACAATTCGCCTCCTGAAGTCATTCAGGGACATAATGACAATTTGATCTGGGGGCACAAAATCACAATCGAGTGATGTAACTGAGTTTCGTAAGCTATGAAAGGTCCGTACAACCAACTCCCATGCGACCATGGTGCCCATAATCGCCTGACACAGGGGTTGTGAAAGTTGACCCCATGTGTTGAATTTGCATTGTGCCTCACTCAGAAAAACCCTAGTTATGGATATCCTCTAACAAAGAATTTTTTGGGTGAGATGAAATCACAAGAAATAGGTCCCCCTAGCTAGAATCCGGTGCGCAATTTGCGTGTTATGTCGAGTTACAACTCACTTTATGAAGTCATTCAATGAGACAATGACAATTTGTTTCGGGGGAAAAAAATCACAACCGGGTGAGCTAGTTGAGTTATGTAATATATGGAAGGTCCATATGGTTAAATCCCATGTGAAAATGATTCCCAAAATAACCCGACATAGGGGTTTTGAAATTCAATCCCCTATGTCATATTTTCATTCTACCTCATTGAGTAAAACCCTAGTTCTGGATATCCTCTAAGAAAACACTTTTTTGAGTCATGGAATCACAGGAGATGGTTACCCATAGATGAAATCTAGTTCTAGGAGTCCAAATGAACTAACAATTCATCAATCCAAGGCATTATTTGCATGTTATGGAAAGTTGCAATTCACCTCCTGGAGTCATTGAGGGACACAATGAGAATTTGGTCCAAGGGCACAAAATCACAACTAGGTGACGTAACTGAGTTATGTAAGCTCTAGAAGGTCCATATGGCCAACACCCATGTGACCATGGTGCTCATAATAACTCGACATACGGGTTGTGAAATTTGACCCCCTGTGTTGGATTTGCATTCTGCCTCACTGAAAAAACCTCAGTTTCATAGATCCTCTAACAAACACTTTTATGGGTGACAGAATCATAGAAGAGGGATCCCCCTAGATGGAATATGGTGTGAGGAGTCCAACATAAATGTATTTTTTTTATCTAAGGCATGGCTTACATGTTATGGTGAGTTGCAAATTGCCTCCTAAAGACATTCAGGTGGACATGTCATGCCTTTCCTTTCCTTGAAATGCCATTTCCTGCCTTGCCTTGACATTCCATGCCTTTCCTTTCCTTGCCATGCCTTGTCTTGTATTTCCATGTCATTTCATTCCTTGTCTTTCCTTTGCATTCTTCTACTTGATTGAAGTTCAAGGAGATGAAGTTTGAAGACACCAAACCAACAACATGGATAACAAAATACTTCCATAAGTGGAAACATAAATCATCCAACACCCCCCTTGTCCTTAGAGATGGTCTAAACATCCCATGGCATTAAGGGAAACCTTTAATATCCACCATACTTTCACCATAGATAAGATGTCAAAATCTTCTCAAGTAACTAAGGTTGAGCCATACTAGGAAAGCAATAGGACACATAATAAACATGAGAAACTTGAATAACATGACCAACAATAGTCAATTTGCCTACAAATTAAATGTCTTTATGATGCTAGATGAGATGGTATCAAAGGATAATAGATATTATTTTGAGACAAAGTGTTTTCAAGTGATAATGAAGTTCCTTCTTGGACCATTAATAATATACCTATGTTAAAATTTTATTCTTATCCAAGTTAGGAGGAAACAATGTTACATTTAAAGTTGCCATTTTTAAGGTGTTATTGAACATTCAAATGAAAAAATAATAAGACATATTCCCTTGAAATACATACTAATCTATAATGTTACATAACAAATAATAAGACATACTAGTGTGAAAAAAATTCCTTCTTCCTGTTGTTATATATTTTCCTACCAACAAATTTCTATCTTTGAATAATATTACCATCTCCACCAATGAATATAGAAAAATAACAATAACTCACAAAATGTTGCTATGAGTTTAAACACCAACAATGAGGAATTTAAATACCAAAAACAATATGTTAATGGTCACATGAAATAGATATGACCTAAGTAATATAGGAATCAACTATATACTCTTATGTAAATGACAAAGTAATCATGGATGAGTCATAACATTACTATAGGTTGGATTATATAGGAAGGTACATGATGATAATGGAAAATAATAACCCAAATTTGTTATGGCATTGTCTACAAGAATGAACTCAGCCTATCCAACATTTATCAACCATATAACTAATGAAATGCCTCCAGTGAATGAGAAATGTGCCCAATATGTGAGAAAAAACGTCCAACAGAAAGGGAATATGCCCAGCCTGTGTAAACTCAACAATTCTTAAGAGAAGATCTCCCTAGAATAGAGATAATGTTTCCCAGGAGAGAGCTCGACATGTCCTTCATCATAAAACTCTTTCTCACTCTCCAAAAATGGTGCCCCAACTCACTATGTATAATTTGTTACTGAGACTCGCAATTTTTCTATGTGAAATTCAACCTCCCATAGTCAACAACTTGTCCCTATTAGTAATCAAACAATGACTTCCTATCCACATGAAAAAATCATAAAACCATGAGGAATTTCATCCAGCATTAATAGAATAGATTCCCATGACCAATACCCAATCCCCATCCAAGAAACCACTGCTCCCACACTAGTTATTCATGTTGTATACAAAACTCGACACATTGGTATTAATGGTTTTATTTTCTTTGTGGGTAGTCTGTTTTTATTTTTTTATTTTGTTTGAATATTCAATGCTAAATTTGGCGTCATTAGCATCAACTATTGGCCAAAAATTTAATCAATTTGGGGTGCTAAATGGGACTAAAATTGCGCCTAATCGAAAATTATTCAATCCTTCTCTTCACCCTAAATCCTCCTTTGTAGGTGATTAAGAGTTGTATAATGGTGGATTTGAGTGATGCATGTGGGTATATTTAGGTTGGAAATTGGACATGACCTAACTTACTTTCCCTTGCTTTAGACCTCAACCCCTTCTCCAAGCATGAGTGATGGATAGAGTTTAGAATTATGTTGGTAATTAGTTATGTTAGTCAATTAGGAAGAAGGATGGTAAAAATGGAGTATTGACATTGAAAAAACAAGTGTTGTGTCTTGTCTAATATTAGAGAGGAAAGGAGAGGAGTGAAAAGGTGTGAGAGGGAGATAATAGAAGCATAGTATAGTATAATTGATCATTTGCTAAAATAGGTGCAAATATGAGTTTGAGAGGCCCATTAAAAATAACAATTGCACTAGGAACACTTACACAGTTGACTCGACAAAGAACACACTAAAAATATAGGAATGGGAGAAAGAGTTTGAAGCATTCATGGGGATATACCATAGTAAGCACTTGGATTTTATTGAGTACTGGTGATATTTGGAATTTTTGGCTGTGAGAATCTTGGCCCATCTAGAACTACCTATAGAAGTAGTCTCATCCCCCCCTCTTGTGGACTCACACCCATCAAAGAAATCCTCCCCTTGTAGCCTCTCTTCAACTTCGAAGGAATACAAGGACACAATGCACTTCCAAAATTAGCAGAGGTGGCAACACATCCTTTAAATTTCCAACAAAATATTTAAACAAAGGTCATGTAGTGGCTAGTCAACATAACATGAAAAGCTAAACAAGGTGTATCTTGTCTCCAGTGAGATCTATGTTATCTTATTAAAATATATATGAGTCAGATAATTTTTAGTTGAGTGTTGGTTTGAAACCTTGTAGCTTAATATTTCAACAAAATTCAATTGATATATCAAAAATTATTGCATGATAAAGAAAACGAAATGTACTACATTTTGCTAGCTACTTTTTGTGAGCATATTGTATAGCTAACATCTTGCATTGTCGTAATTAAGGAAAGATATGGATGTCCTCAAAATGTGTGCCATTAGTACCAATGCATGTGCAAGCAACCATCTCTCCTCAAACCAAGGGCCAAAAGTGGGACAACCTAGGAAAATACACATAAAGGGAAAAACATCCCACTAAACCAATTTGAACAAAACCACAAAACCATGTGCTAGACCATGAAACATTATGCTAACTCCATCAATGATCTCAAAATGATGGGGCACTCTATAACTATCTGTAGGGTAGTTAGGCTTCCTCAATAAATGTGCCAAGATGTAGTGACCAAGGGATCATTCCATGATATGAGTCGACCAACCTTCTTGAATGCTCAACCACATGCTAAAAATAGATCCCCAAAGTTAAGGCACTCCTCATGAATATATATTAAACATCGAATGAAAAACAAACTTTCCAAGGCATGCACCTTAGGGATATGTGCCCTAGAGTGAGGGCACACTATCTCAAGGAGTATCAATAAATGAGAAATAAAACTTAAGGAAAACCCTTAGTTGATGGGTATTCATCTCCATGAATGTGCTAAGGGTAAAAAAAGAGTGAACCATATATGTAATACCCTCATCAAGCCCAGTTCTCTATCAATATCCACACATAATATGCAAGCCTCCAAATATGCAATTATTCCCCAAGAATTGATGATAAATGAAACAATAAGTATCAAATCCCCAACAGATACTATCAAGACACACATCCTCCAAACACAACATACTTGGGTAGGGTATTAAAAATAGTACAATGACTCATACAATATGAAGGGTAACATGTAGAATAGGTCATCCATATGTAAGCCAATTGATTTAGGAGATTTCTGTAGATGGGAATGACAAATGATGAAAATGATCATACCACATAATGAAAGTTCTATCAAACGTGGAGGATGTCTAATATTATGCAGGGACGTTAGGCATCCTTGATTCTTGAAACCCTTGCATACCATCAAGGCATGTGTCTCGTCTAACTATTGGTACCTAGGTCTACACCCCTATCCTTTTCTCCCTTTTCCCTATCCATCCATCATGTTGAGTTCTGTTGATTGTTTAGCCTGTTCTTCACTTTCATTTTCGTGGACCCTATTCACCTTTTGCATTTCTACACCATCATTTTTATTGCTTGAAAGGTAATCACATATCTAGTTCGAGTTCGAACACTTGTCATCGTATTCACCACTAATGAACTCCATGCAGGTCCACCAAGTTTTATCTATGCAGGAGACAACCAAGGTTAATAAATCCATTAGAAGATCAGTAATATTCCATAGGGAACTCAGGGAATCAAAACAATCCTCCTCGGCCTCTAAACATGGGCAGATGACAGGTTGACATGATCGATGGTAAAGATCTGGCCTTCAAGCCATATCGACATCTCCTGTGGCATTTGAGATTACATAAGGAGGAGAAAGACATTTTTTCGTGGGGCGCCTAACCCCCATGCTAATCTCAATCAGTGGCATCCCTATCCTTCAGATCAATGGTCCTCACGACTTCTCGTACCCCCCGACATTTGTACCTTTAATGAGAGGGGGGGGTCTAGGAAAAGATGTTTCCTCTCCGCAGGCCCCACCTAATGTGGCGCCTTCCCATGATCCCATACCCCCCCCCTCTCTATTCCTCTTACCGCATAATATCCCTCTGGAATCCTGTCAGATTGCCTCCCAATACCATTCCTCTCACCACCCAACACCTCTCCTCCACTCACGCCTGTCACCTCCCGCGTATATACCACCCCTCTCCCATATCAACACATGTCTCCCACTCTCACTCAACAACTCCACTCCCTACATGCCACCTATCAACCTTCCACCCCAGATTGCAAATCGCACCAAGCCATATCAATGGCTAGGGTTCATTTCGGTGCCACAACAAGCTCGGGTGCTAAAAACTCTCGAGCGGGCTGAAATTGAAACCATAGTATCACAAGGAAGATGCATGGTACATCAAAGGGGATTAAGGGCCCAAAGGAGGTGTGGATCCAAACCTCCCTCGGCCACCCCTAAAGTCACCTCACCACGTCATCTACCCTCATATCCACTCATCCTACCTTCTCATTAGATGCTCACCTCCACGTTCCCCTCCATGACCGTTGGGCCATCAACCATTCCAACGAACAATTCACAGGTACAGATGGTAGCTAACAAGGTCAACACATAATGCGCTTAGCTGCCAAAATCTCTATCACAGACAGATAACATAGGAGATCATCCCAGTTCGACGCAACGAGTTCCAAAGCACTTCAGAAGACTACCTTCTTACTCAAGCAGATATCTTACATTATAGCCAGTTTTCTTTGGTGGCCTCCAGATCACATGCATGCCATCGTTCAATGATGAACTATGTTTTGCCACTCCGAGTCTTTTTCTACCAATCTTAGTCCGTTCAACACATGTCGTCTCGTTGCCAGTAGCAGTTCCAGTTGTGCCATTACAACACTCTTCCATATTGAATAACAAGTGGTCTTATGTGTGTGATAAGAACCACTTGTTACCAGTTAAGTCTAGTACGGAGTTCCAATGTTGAACTCCATGCAATATCAGTTAGGTTTGTTATTTTGTCTTACAAACAGTAATCTAGAATTAGGTCTTAGTCCCCTAAGGACGAGAGCCTCTGCAACTCTTTTAAATAGTCATTTTTTGGATATTGAGAAGGGAGGGGATTTTTTGGGTGAAGAAATCAATACATCAGCTTGGTTGAACCTATTATATAGATGGATTAAAGTCTCTACCTGGTGAATACACTATTGATGATAATGTTTGTTTTCTAATATGTGTGTGTCTTATTGTGAATGCAATCTTGATTTGTGCTAAGTATTTTTCTTTCCTTTTCAACTATTTCCTAAATTGTCTTTATTAACATGCAACCTGTGATTACAGCTATGACTTGGTGAAGTCTTGTTTTTCTTGCAACCTGTGGACTAATTGCATTCTGATACATGTTTTATGCTTGAAATATTATTTTATGCATCAGACTTCTTGCAACAGGCTACTCATTGAGTGGTGTGTTGTTTTCCTCTTCTTTTACCCTTTGTTTTTTACTGTTTATCATTAGTGTGCCATCAAATAAGGAGTACCCTCATCCTTGTTCTATTCAAACCCAACCTTGAGATTGTATTGGTAAAACCAACCCTCTAAACTGACCCAGCAAAACAAAGAATCATTATTCTAAAACTGATAGGCGGCCTAGCTCTGCCCTTTTAGCAGTCGGATGTAGACCTTAGGACCAACTTCTTCTGGCACCACTTCCGAGGAATGGAGTAAAAAAATATATTTCCCTAGGAGAATGATAATTGATCAGCTCTGACCTTTGATGGTGAATAAAGATCAGACATAGATAGACTGCCATCTTTCACCTGGTGACTTCACTGAGTAAAATTTAAAGAGGAAATACTGGCGCCCAGAAAGGGATTCAACAGATCCAAATCTAAAAACAACAAATCCAAGAAGGCTCATTCTAACCCTGAGAATAACACAATAGTCTGTGAGCTAGAAAGGAAACTAAGAAAATCCACTATAGCTCAGAGATATACTTCCCCCCTCAAAGGAAAAGTTGCTCAGCAAGAGAATACTTCAAATCATCATCACAAGCAGCTTGAATTTGATAGCCTTGAGAATCATAATTCACAAGGGGTTCATACATCCTCAACTCTTGATTCCACTTCAGTATCCATTCCTACATCCACCCCTGTATCTCCAATAAATTTGCAGATTCCTATTATTCAAACCATGGCTGTTAACAAGATGGATGTCATAATTGTTGCCAGATATGCACCCCTAGTGCTTTCTGTAGGCTTACATGCACTCCCAGCCACAGATTATATGAAATATTTTGCAATAAATAATGGGGAAGGTGAAGTAACTTTTGAAGAACATTTGGTATCCTTCTACATCTTCACAAATAACTTTAACATTGATTATGTTGATGTATGAATGAGGTTGTTTGTACAGAGTCTGGATGGGGAAGTCAAAAAATGGTTTAGGGGTATTCCTCCAGGTTTCATTGTAGATATTGAGGCACTAGATGAATATTTCATAAAGAAGTGGGGAGATAAGAGATATTACCTCTACTATATCAATGAATTTGGGGCTCTAAAGAGAAAAAATGGTGAATCTATTTCAGACTTCACCAAGAGATTCAATAAAATGTATGGTAGAATCTCAGATGAAATTAAACTAACTGAAGCCTCTACCAAGATCACTTATGATAATTAATTTGATGCAGAGTTCTCCCTCCTAAGAGAGAGAATATCAACCACACTTTTGTCCATGCAGGAAGCAACCATTGAGGTTGAATCTAATATTTTGGTATAAGACAGATTGAAGACTAGATCTGATAAAGAGAAGAAAAAACGGAGAGAGGATACCCCTACCTCCTCTAACTCAACCACATCTGATCCCAAACTTGAGGAAATTACCAAAACTTTGAAATATATAACTTCTGAAATAGCCAAGCTAAAATGGGAATCCAAACAACCAAACAAAGCTTTCTAAGGGGTTGGAAATAGAAAACAAAATCAGTTCAGAAGGTCTAATGATGCCCCTTAAATAATGCAGTGAGAAAGAAGAAATGTTGATGATAAAAGGGTAGTGCCTCCTTTATAAAACAATCAAATCGAGGAGATGGATGAAGATAGTGATGTTGTGGATGATATTGTTGTTCTTTTTAATGAGACAAATTACCATACCAATCACTTAACATAGCAGTAATATGAGGTAGCACAATTATCAAATCAGTTTGATGATCAGATATGGGAGGAGGGAGTTATTCAAGATCAACCCAAGAAGAAATAGGATTTGAGGATGGACGAAAGGGCTCCTAAATCCACCACCTCTGATCAAAGAAAACAAGTTGAAACTCCCCCCAAGCCAAGTCCAAATAAAGGTATGTCATCCAAAACTCATCAACTTCCCCTATTAAAACCTATAGTCCCTGAAATAAAAGAATCTGATAGGCCACCAACCTATTTCAACCTAGAACATGAGTTGAGCAAGATCAATATCCCTATGCCTCTGACAAAATTGTTAAAAAACAAACCATTCAAAAAATCCATCATGAAAGTTCTAAAACGAACTCCTTTTAGTGTATATTCTGATGTCATTAGTCTGCAAGATGAAAACCCAACCATTATTGTGGTCCCACACATTGAATATGGATATGATGCTTCTCCTCCATTCTATATGTCCTTGAATTTCCATGATAAGATCTCGCATAACTTACTTATGGACTCAGGAGCCTCTCACAATGTCATGCCCAAAGTTGTTATGGAAAAACTAGGTCTGGAGATTACCAAGCCTTACCAAGACCTGTACTCCTTTGATTCTAAGAAAGAAAAATGTATGGGATTGATAAAGGATATGGTGGTTTCTTTATGACAATTATCCATGAAGATTGTAGTGATGGAAATTTTTGTAGCATACATTCCCCTAGAGTTTGGCATGCTCATATCTAGAACTTGGGCTAAGAAGGTTGGAGGATGACTATAAATGGACCTCACTTATGCCACCATTCCTGTGTTTGGAGGTGAACATGGGAGGATATACAGAGACGTAAGTTTATCCTACATTGTCAGTGACCATCAGAACCCAACAATCACCCAATACATGTTGTTGGGGATGAGATTGGCTCATCTTTCTTTCATTTAAATGATGATGAACCTGAAACATCAGTTATCCAATGCAAAGATCAACCACTGACAAGTCAACAAAACAGAGTATGGAAGATGTATTTCGATGGTTCTTCATCAAAGGAAGGATCTGGTGTAGTTATTCTCCTCATTTCCCCTTCAGAAGAAGTAATAACCATCTCTTATAAGTTGGAGTTTCAAACTACTAATAATATAGCTGAATATAAATATTTGGTATTGGGATTGAGGGCTTCCAAAGACATGGCCATTAATTGTCTAGCAATTTTTGGTGATTCTAAGTTGGTCATCAATCAAGTGAGGAACATCTATCAATCCAAGCAACAGAGGCTCAAGAAGTACATAAACGAGGTGTGGGATCTGATCGATAACTTATTTCTAGCATTCAACATTTCCTTTATTCACAGAGAACAAAATCAGAAGGAATATTCTTTGGCCTTAGTTGCCAACACTTTCAGGCCTCCCATTGGCCAAAATATCAAATATTAGGTGGAGATCAGACATAGAAAAACCATACCAAACAACGTAAAGCAGTGGCATGTCTTTAGTGATGATCTAGAGATGCAGATATTTCTACACACCATTGATGAATTCTCCAATATCTCAATTGATCAAAAGGGCGAAGAAGGTGAAGATGATGAAATGGAAGATCAACAAGCATCTCCCTTGTTGAAGATAGTGGTTGGTCATAATATTGTGGAGCTGAAAACCAACCATATTCCAAAAGGACTAGTGCCTTTGGAGAGATTGTTTGACAATAATGATGTTTACAAAGGAGATTCCATGAAGAGTCAAGAAGAAGAGGTGATATATTGCAATATTGGGACCACTGAAAATCCCAAGATCATCAAGTTGTCCAAATCATTAGCTGCAGAACAAAAATATAGCTATGTTAGTATCATTAAAAAGTTTGTTGATACTTTTGCATTGTCCTATGAATATTTGAAGACATTTGACACTGACATCATCCATCATAAGATCCCTCTAAAGAATGGATCCAAGCCATTTAGGCATAATATTCGACAATTTGATCCTATGTTAATGTCCATAATTGAGAAAGAGATGAAAATAATGTCGGATGCCAAGATTATTGTACCATTTAGGTACTCTAGCTGGGTGGCCAACTTAGAACCTGTAAGGAAGACAAGTGGTGAGATACGCTTGTGTGTTGACTTTAGAAATCTCAACAAGTGTTCTCTGAAGGAAAATTACCCCCTTCCCAAGATGGATCATATTTTATAAAGAGTGGTAGGTGCACATAGAATTTCCTTGCTATATGGATACTCTGGTTATAACCAGATAGCAGTGCGTGAGGGGGATAAAGAAAAAACAACATTCATCACCCCATGGGGAACATTCATGTATGAAAGGATGCCCTTTGGGCTGGTGAACGAAGGGGCCACTTTTCAGAGGGCCATGGACATAGCTTTTGTGGGGGATAAAGACAAATTTATGGTTATATACTTGGATTACATAACCATTTTCTCCAAGTTTGATGATGAACATTTGTAGCACCTGGAGCAGGTTTTCAAGAAATGGATGAGATATGGAATCTCTCTGAATCCTAGGAAGTCTCACATTTCCATGCCAGAAGGAAATATCATGGGCCACATCATATCAAAAGGAGGTATAAAAATTGATCCAAAGAGGGTTTGTGCCATTCAATAGATTGAGATCCCCAGAAACAAAAAGGTTGTTCAGTCTTTCATTGGTAAGATAAACTTCCTTAGATGTTTTGTGCCAAATTTTGCTGAAATTTTGAATCCTATTAATAACATGTTGAAGAAATATGTTGTGATGAAATGGTCCTTGGATGAAAAATCATATTTCCGAACAATAAATAAATCTTTAGTTGAATCCCCTATGTTAGCCAATCCTGACTATACCAAATATTTCTTCATCTTTTCCTTTGCTTCAGAAGAAACCATTGTTGTTGTATTACTACAAAAAAATGAAGAAGGGCATGAACAACCCATATCCTTTTTCAGCAGATCTCTCAGAGATGTTGAGTTGAAGTATGATATATTATAAAAGAAGGCTTATTCACTCGTCAAAGCCCTCAAATCCTTCAGGGTTTTTGTGCTACAGTCTAGCATAACAACCTTTGTTCCTAGCAACAGTGTTAAAGAAATTCTGGTACAACCAGATAGTGAGGGAAAAATGGGAAAATGGATTGTCAAATTATTGGAGTATGACCTGGACATAAATCCCACCAAGCTGATCAAGGGACAAGGACTGGAAAAATTTCTATCAGAATCAAATTGTAAGGTGCTAGAATTGCATCAAATATTCACCCAATCAGATGCACCCATCACACATCCTAGACCAGATAGCTTACATGTATTTGAAAACTACTCCTCTTCACCTTGGTATAAAAACACCATCTATTTTCTGTAGCATTTTGAATTTCCACCAGATGTGAAGAAGACAAGGGCCAGGTCTCTCAAGTTGAAAGCCATAAAATTATACATCTCAAACCAGAACATGTATTGGAGAGATCCTGCTGGCATCTTGTTAAAATGCCTTGATGAAAATGAGGCCAAACAAATCACAACAGAAATTCGCAGAGGATTATGTGGAGTACACCAACATTGGAAGGCCACAACTCTCAAGATCCTAAGGGCGGGGTACTATTGGCCCGCCCTTTTATTTGATGTTTTTTATACTATCAGGGCCTGCAATGAGTGTCAAATGTTTGCAGGAAAACAAAAGTTACTATCATTTCCCCTAAATCCTATCACTGCTGGTGGTCCATTCCAACAATGGGGGTTATACTTCATAGGAGAAATAAATCCTCCCTCCAGTGGAAAACACAAGTGGATCCTCACTACCACTGATTACTTCACCAAGTGGATTGAGGTTGTGCCCACTAGGAATGCAACTAACAAGGTGATCATCAATTTCCTAGAAACTAATAATTTTTCTAGATTTGGTTGCCCCAATAATTTGTAACAGACAATTCCCAAGCATTCGAGTCCAAATACATGATTGACTTATGTGGTAGTCATAACATTTCCTTGACACATTCCACACCCTATTATCCTCAGGGGAATGGTCTGGCAAAATCATCAAATAAAACTCTCATTAGGATTTTCAAAAAATTGTTGATTGATAACAAGAAATCCTGGGAGTCCAAACTTATGTATTCTTTGCGGGATGATAGAATCAAAACCAAGAGGTCTTTGGGAACCTCACAATTCCATCTTATTTATGGCATAGATGATATTTTTCCCACTCAGCTTGGTATACTAGTCCTAAATTTCTTACAGGAAGAGATGGAGGAGCCCAATGACATATAAAGAAGAATCTTCCAGATTATAGAAGTTCAACAAAGGAGAGAAGGACTGGATCAAGGGACTGAAGCATATCAGAGCAAGATCAAATCAGCCTTTGACAAGAAAACCAAGAAGGATATTTTCCAGAAAGGTGACCTAGTCTTGAGGTGGGATGCCAGAAGAGATGACAAGTCCAAGCATTGTAAATTTGACAACCTCTAGTTTGGCCCTTTTAAGGTGGTTGAGGTGCTAGAAAATAATACCTTTATCTTACACAACTTGAATGACGTAGAGATCTTTGGAGGCCTAATAAATGGGCGCTTACTGAAACACTATTTTTCTTAAATATGAGGGAAGGTCCCTCTTGTACTATAGATGCTTTCCTTTGATTGTCGCTTTTGGGTAGTTAGGGGTGTGCTGAATAAAGCTTGTCATTCGAGCATTTATTTTTCAGTTCGTTTATAAATTTGATCGACAATAAGACTCCATAACCCAAGAAAATCACTGGGGTATAGTTTCAGTGTTCGATTAAATAAAAAGCATGGCTGAGGCACAGTAGCATATGTATAGGGATGGAAGACAGGAACAGAGGTAAGTGATGGAAGGTAAGGGAAATTATGTAATCCCAATGGATAAGGGACCGATCTATAGTTCTTAGAACTCCATAGGGACAAGCTATCCCCAGTTGGAGCAAATCTTGGTACCTAGGTATGCACCCCTATCCTTTTCTCCTTTCTCCCTATCCATCCATCATGTTGAGTTTTGTTTTTTCTTGTTTATCCTATTCTTCACTTTCATTTTCATGGCCCATGTTCTCCTTTTGAGTTTCTGCACCATCGTTTTTATTTCTTGAAATTTAATCACATATATGGTTCGAGTTCAAACACTTATCATCTTATTCGCCACTAATGAACTCCATGCAGATCCACCAAGTTTTATCTGTGCAGGAGATAGCCAGGTTCAATAAATACATTAGAAGCTCTGTAAGCTTCCATAGGGAACTCAACGAAACATAGCAGTCCTCCTCGGCCTCTAAAAGTGGGCAGATGATAGGTTGACATGATCGACAGTCAAGATCTGACCTTCAAGCCATATCGACATCTCCCATGGCATTCAAGATTACATAGGGAGGAGAAAATACATTTTTTCAAGGGGCGCCTAACCCCCGCACTAATCTCCATCGACGACATCTCAATCCTTCAGATCAACGGTCTTCATAGCTTCCCGGACCCCCCTGGCCTTTCTACTTTTAACGAGAGTGGGGGAGTCTGGGAAAAGCGGTTTCCCCATCGCAAGCCCCGCCTAACGTGGTGCCTTCCCATGATCATGGACATCCCCCTCTCTAATCCTCTTATCGCCTACCCCCCTTCTAGAATCCTTCCAGATTGCCTCCCAATACCATTCCTCTCACCGCCCAACACTTGTCCTCCACTCACGCTTGTCACCTCCCTCATATATACCACCCCTATCCTATCTCAACACCTGTCTCCAACACACACTCAACCGATCCAGTCCCTACATGCCACCTATGAGCCTTCTGCCCCATATCGTAGATCGCACCAAACCATATCAATGGCTAGCATTCATTTCGGTGCCACAACAAGATCGGGTGTTAAAAAATCTCGAGCGATCCAAAATTGAAACCATGGTATCAGAAGGAAGCTACGTGGAAGCTCAAAGGGGATTTCAAGCCCAAAGGAGGTGTGGACCCAAACCCCCCTCAGCCACCCGTGAATTCACCTCACTACGTCATCTACCCTAGCACCCACTCATCATGCCTTCCCATTAGATGCTCACCTCCACGTTCCCCTCCATGACCATTGGGCCATCAACCATTCCATTGAAGTCATTCATAGGTACATATGGCAGCTGATGGGGTCAAAAGATAATGTGCTTAGTTGTCAAAAGCTCTGTCACAGACAGAGAACATAGGATATTATCCCAGTTCAAGGTAACTAGTTCCAGAACACTTCAGAAGGCTACCTTATTCCTCAAGAAGATATCTGCCAGTATAGCCAATTGCCTCTGGTGGCCTCCATCTCGCAGGCATGCCATCGTTCAACGCAGAACTCTATTCTTCCACTCCGAGTCCTTTTCTTCCAATCTCAGTTTGTTCATCACATGCAGTCTCATTGCCATTATTAGTTCTAGTTGTGCCATTAAAACACTCTTTTAGATTAAATAACAAGTGGTCTTATGTGTGTGATAAGAACCACTTGTTACTAGTTAAGTCTAGTACAAAGTTCGCATGTCGAAATCCATGCAATATCAGTTAGGTTGGTCCTTATGTGTTACAGTGAGTAAACTAGAATTAGGTCCTAGTCCCCTAAGGACGAGGGCCTATGCAACTCTTTTAAATAGTCAGTTTTTGGATATTGAGAAGGGCGGGGATTTTTTGGGTGAAGAAATCAATGCATCAACTTGGTTGAACCTGTTTTGCAGATGGATTAAATTCTCTACCTGATGAATATGCTATTGATGACAGTGTTTCTTTTCTAATCTGTGTGTGTTTTATTGTGAATGCAATCTTGATTTGTGCTAAGCACTTTTATTTCCTTTTCAGCTATTGCCTAACTTGTCTTTATTAACATGCAACCTGTGATTACAGTGATGCCTTGGTGAAGTCTTGTTTTTCTTGCAACCCATGGGACTAATTGCGTTCTAATACATGTTTTATGCTTAAAATATTATTTTATGCATCAGACTTATTGCAGCATGCTACTCATTGAATGGTGTGTTGTTTTCCTCTTCTTTTACCCTTTGTTTTTCATTAGTGTGCCATCAGCTAAGGAGTAACCTCATCCTTGTCCTGCTCAAACCCAACCTTGAGATTTTATTGGTAAAACTAACCCTCTAAACTAACCCACCAAAACAAATAATCATTATTCTAAAACTGATAGGTGGCCTAGCTCTGCCCTTTTAGTAGTCAGGTGCATGCCTTAGGACCAACACTAACCATGTCAAATTTTGACCTAACCCCTAACCCCTAACCCCTAATCCCTAAACCATTAATCCCTCAAACTTAGTTAATCACTAATCCCTTAATACAAAATCCCTAAATCCCCTAACCCCCAAGCCATTGACCCTTAAAAACTTAAACCCTAATCCCTAATACCTTAATCCATAAACCCCTATTCCCTGAGAAATTAAAAATTAATCCCTAGCCCATAATTCCTAAGCCATTAACCATTAAAATACCTAACCCATAAGTGCTAAATCCCTTATATGTTAATAAAACCTAAAATTCATAGCAAGAGTTAGATATTAAATCTAGGAAGGAAAGAGTAAATAAAACTTGTTTTTTCAAATAGTGTCACAGGCTACTGTGCAACACAGTGTGACAACATATAATGTCACAAGCTACAAACTAGTCAAGTGTGACAATGTCACTCGGTGTCTCAAATGGAAAAAGAGAAAGTCAATAAAAATTGTTTATTTTTTTTATGGAAAGTTTCTAGTGCATTTCAGGGTCTAATGATCAAACAATATTAGGTAATTACTCTAAGAGATAAAACAAGGAAAGGAATTAATACCAAGAAAACAAATCCAAATTATTTTTCCCCAGTGGAGTTGCCAATTTTGTTGACAGAAAAATTATTCAATGCGGACACAGACCAGTATACCTAGCCTGGGAGCCCAAAGCTAGAACAAAACAATGCAAAACATATTACTTTCCTTAGATTCATATAATCAAAATATTGATAAGTAAGGAAACATACCTCTATGTCGATGGTTGTGCTTGTAATTGTAGCTCCTAAATTGACTCAGAGTCTTTTGAATGGAAACCTGCATACGGAAACAAGTTAACCAATGAAAACAACAATTGTACTTCAACAAATCTATACAAATGACCAAGGAGAAATCTAATAAAGACAATTTACAATGAACAATATTTATAGGAAATAAAATATGTTACTTCATTAATAAGAATGGAAGAGATACAACCAGTGCCTTGGTGTTGTGAGTCTCTTTCCAACAGTTCATTGCTTCCATGTGTTCCATCACCATCAACCGAATACTTTGACACGAGAATCTCCCAAGACCAAAGAAAAATCTTCTAATCATGATTTAGGAGCTAGCATTATTAGCCATTATTCACTACTAGTTATTCTCCATTGGCTATTAACCATTTCTCATCAGAGAAGTATCCTTTTATAGATTGAAGAGGAGGTCAGGATCTCCCCAAATCAGGAGTACGGGTGAGATCCAAGTCGATCGGAGGACACCTCATATTCAAATCTTCTCTTCTAGAAACTTCGTGAATTTCTCCTTTTTCCTTCCTTTCAAACAATTTTTCACCCTATGAAATAGAAACTTGAGACACTATCACATTCTACAATGGTGCAACATGTGACACTTAAGAGTGTCACATGGTGAAGTGGTGCAACATGTGACACTTTCATAAAATATTTATTTTTAATAAATTATGACTTCTTTCAGGGAAAGGCCTTTCTTCAGTGATCATGGATTTTAATCTTTGGATGATGGAAAGTAGGTGAATGTTATCAGTTGCGACAAAATAATGTGTAACACATGTTTCCAAGTTAACTTCTATTAGATGTATTTTCGGTGTTACTATTGCGTTTGATTTTGAAGTAGAACAAATGGATGTGAATACAACATTCCTACATGGGGATCTGGAAGAATAAATTTGAATGAAGAAACCATAAGGCTTTGTTGTGAAGGGAAAGAAGGAGCTAGTATGCAAGTTGTAATAGTAACTATATGGGTTAAATCAATCACCAAGGATGTGGTATAAAAAAATTGATATTTATATGTTGGGGCTTGGCCTCACAAGGAACAAAGCGGATCACTATGTGTATTTCAAATTAATTGTTGATCGTCTTATTTATTTGGTCTTGTATGTGGATGATATGTTGCTGATTAGAAACAAAAAAGAGATTATCCATGATGTGATAACTCAGTTTTCCTATAAATTTGATATGAAGGATCTTGGTGTTGCAAATTTCATTTTGAGCATGGAAATTAAAAAACACAGTTACCACCTTAACGAGAACTCTACAATGTTCCATTTTTTTGGAGGGTCACATTTTTTACCTCATTTGAAAATCTGGTGCTACCGGAAGCAGCCCCCCTCCCTTTTTAGGTTGTTTTTTGATATTTTAAATCTTCTTGTCCATAATGTATCCACATTATATATATATATATATATATATATATATATATATATATATATATATATATATATATATATATATATATATATTTTATATATTTT
>ML830468.1:41711-56087 GCA_009831015.1 Picea engelmannii | reverse complement strand
CGCATGTGCGCACGCGCCCAACTTCTGTAAAGCGCTCTTCAATTTGTCACTACTTTATATAGTTTTTTTCCCTTTTTGAATGTTGTGAGATTAATTCAGGGCCATGAATGACTTCATTACTGTTTGACGATGCTGAGTTCTTATAACCATGTGCGGACGAAATTTCAGTGATAACAGATGCCCCTCGATGGATGAGGTTAGGAGCATACGTATAGCCGAAATCCATCAATGTTTCTTCTACTGAGAATGTTGTTGCAAGATAGAGAAATAGTGGGATCGTTTAGAGCAATCCGTTGGAGAAAAAAGGAACCGGTAGGACTCAACCTTCTATGAGGTGCGTAAAATAGAAAACTGTGTACAAACGAGGCGGGCATGCCCCATGCTCATGTCATATAACTCTGAAAAAAGATGACTGAAGTGTTGGTGTAGACAACTGCAGCGCCCTCGGGGGCGGTCGTGATAGAGGCAGAAGACAATTCTGCAAATGAGCAGGCTCAGAACAATAAGCATTGATCACAGTAATAAGGAGCAATGATGATGTGGGCATTGATAGCCCTGCCAAGTTCAGAGGTCTTCGGTAAATAAAAGAACTAACTGCAATAGTCGCAAAGTAAGACCCATAGTAACATGAGAAGGTGTTGGCGTCGAATTTTATGGGGGTCAACGACAGCAGGGAGAAATGGTGTTTCACCATGTGCCGTCCGAGATCTCTCATTGAGTGGAGAATGAGAATCAAGATACTGTTGCCCTTCTGGAAAATTGTGTTGATGTCGACAAAAGGGGAACGCGACTCCCAGAAGCAAAGGGCTTCGTGGAATCTACTAAGGTGAGGAAGTGGCAGAGGTACATGGTCGAAGTCAAGAAGTGGGAAGACTCAAGACTGCCCTTGGTTGGAGGATGTATGAGATAAAAAGTGGCCGCAACCGTGTAATGAGTGTCAGGGGGACGACAAGACCGGTAATAAGTTGTGCCAGAGGCGAGACAGAGTGAACAAATTCAGAGGGTAGAGGTAAGTGACCTGTGGGGTACTCTGAAGAGATGGATGATGCCAGCAAGGGTAGATGATAAGTAATGCTCCAACCAAGGGTGACATGGGTTGCGTGTGGCCAAAAGGAAGCAAGTCACCAAAGGTGACGACAAAAAGAGAATGTAATGACTGGAAATAAAGGTGTTTGTACAATAAATAACAAATAATTGGGGAGAAATGTACAGATACAGAAACGGGTGCCCCAGTGTGATATGGGTGGCCCATGTAGGGCATAATGTGCTTGGAAGACTGATGAAGGGTGGGGGCCCCATTGGTGAGTTTCTGTATGAGGTAGGTGAAATGAAGGTAGGTTCGCAGATGGGAAAACTGATTGTGGATGAAATGAAGGGTTCATGATACTGCGGAGGTGCAGGCAAAAAATAGAACTGTAAAGAGATAATCTGGGAGTCCATGTGGGAAAGCTAGCAAAATGAGGAGAAGGAGTATGTGGTTGATTCACGACATCATGAAAGACTATCGGGACTCCCATCCCTAAAGGGTAATGAAGAACAACATGAGTGTCAAAAGTGCCAAAAGGTGATATGAATGAGACAACTCATGTGGGTAAGAATGCTACCGGGTAACAGTACCGAAGATGCAAAATGGAGGTGTGGGTACTGCAGAGATGGGAATGGGTATCCTAGAGGCCAATATCAGAGGGTGTGACTGGAAATGTAAATGCAATACAGCGGGAAAGACTACATGCCAGTGCTGAGTATATACCTAAAGGGGTTGTGTCAATGGATGATGATCAAGTACCTGCACACATGAAAACCAAATACCCAAAGTGAACAACATCTAAAGAGAATCAAAGATATGAGCGTGTATTTGATAAATGTGACTATGCATGTGCGTACCTGACCATGATATGAAAAAAAAGGTTCCCCGGGGGCTCAGGATGAAAAGAGACCCAAGGACTGCTGTGATGTAGGTGACGGGATGCTGATCTTGTGGCTGAAGATGGTTTGAAAAATGGACACCTTGGGCTCCCGGAATGGTGAGTGGAAGTTTGGAAAGAGGCCTATATATAGCTATAGGGCCCACATTGCCATGTCATTTGTACCTGCTGCAATAGTGAGTGGATAAGCAGTTTCCAGAGGAGATTTGTATATTCGGGGAGGATGAGGCAGTCGATTGAGGATTTGCGAGTATCAGGTTAGTGGTCTAATCATCTTGCATAGAAATAGGTTTTCAATTTTTGGGCAGGGTTTGTATGGGGGGCCGTACAGGGGTATTTAGGGGATGTGGGCCCCCCATGCGTGGGCGACTCGGTGAGAGGCGCGCATGCATGCGTGCCTGTACACCAAATATACGTGCATGGGTGCACGATAGGGGGAATTTAAGGCACACCCGAAGGGCGCGCCTGTGAGTTGAACAGGCGTGCATCAGTGCACGCCTGTAGGTTTGACAGGCACGTACCTGTGCGCATATGTATGGTGAACAGGCACGTGTAAGGGCACGCCTGTGAAGCAAATAGGTGCGCACTGATGCACATATGTTCAGTGTATAGGCACGCATATATGCACGCCTATGTAATGAATAGACGCGCATGTGTGCATGCCTGTGGGAACAAAAACCACGCCTAGGAGGCAAGGTTGAAGGGTAAAAAATGAGTCTTTTTGATGTTGTTGATGGTTGCATGAGCTGATATAGGACTCTGTGTTGTTTGCAGGTGGACCGTGGTGACGATGCCAGTGCGGTGGCGAGAGCGAGAATGGGCCCAGTTGTGAGATGTCGTGGCCATTGAGGGGCCTAGTGTGCGTGCGACTTTGGAAACCTGTGGGTTGCTAAAGTTCTTTGAGTGCCCATTGATACAGGCACAGGAGTATCTGTTGTAGTTCTTGATCCATATGTGGAGTCTGGAGTTTCACTGCTTCCTCGTACGGGGAGAGCAGATCCCCTTCACTGCAGTGGAGGATATTTATTTCTTGACTGGGCTCCCCTTTCGGGGAACGCCCCTACCAGCAGAGCCGGTGTTGCCCAGGACCATTTAGCTGGCCAATATTGGCCAGAGATACTGCTCAGGTCGGGACTTTATGTTTGGGATTGTGGTGAGCATCGGTGCAATAGAATCCCTGGTACATCGTTGTATAGCGACGATGATTGTTCGGATATATGGGTCACTTGCGACCCAGCGGATTAGTGGTGGCCAGCTGTTGGTGTTGGAGAGAGTGTTGGTCGGTGAGCGGTTCGCTTGGGGGCTGACGCTGCATGCTAGGATGGTTGCACAGTTGGACCACTGTCGGTCCACTGGTGGAGGAGAGTTTTCTTTCGGGTCCATCCTAGTGGCCTGGTTCTTAGAGAGGGTGCCAATGTTGCACCCAAGGGTTTTACTGGAGATGTCAGGGGTGCGAGAGTCGCGATTGAGGCGGTGGTCGACAGTTTTTCTTCGTCATGGTGGTGGCGAAGGTGGCCACTTCTTTTCAGCAGAGGCGACAGGGATATGGCAGCAGATGCCCCAGGTGATACTTCGGTAACCCTATGCTGGGGTGGACTTCCGGGGTGACCCGGACATGGTGCTACCTCCAGGGGAGGTGTTTGACCATCGAGGTATGTTTAGTATGTGGGTATGTTTTTGATTTATGTTGTATTTTGAGATATCAGACCATATGTATATGATATAGATACTGATACTATTTGTTGTTGTTGTTTTTTGCATGTGCAAATGTGGCACCTCGTGGGCACGAGGTAGGGATGCAGAGAGTGCTGGCTCATCGAGAGTCGGAGAGACTACCGTAGGGAGAGAGGCATCGGCGGGAGGGTGCCGCGAGGTGACCAGCTAAGCCAGAGTGGGTAGAGAGGAGGCGCCGGTACGATGACCCAAGTGCGGGGCCATCACATGCTCCTCCGGTGGTGGCCGGAGTGGATTATGATGACATACGCCGTTGTCTAGAGACAATTCTATAGGATGTGCCTTAGGGCATGTGGACACGCATCCAGGACAAGAGTTTCCTGGAGCAGTGTGTAGGGGTACCGCCACCATGGCGGGCCATAGTGCGGAAAGCAACAGTTCTTGCTGCTATGATGAGTGGATGCCTGCCGCCGGGGCAGGAAGGTCCTGTGGGTGGTCCACCACCACCTGGGGCAGGTGGTGGTGCAATAGAGGCACCATGAGTGGTGCATGATGTATATCGTTTTTGTTGTATTTAGGATGGTGAGCCGATTTTTTGTACCGAGGTGCTGCATTGGCCTGCGGATACATGTATTTTTGTATTTAAACAATCGGATGGCCTGATGGGCCTTTATATATATATGAGTATACATATTTTGAGATTCTGATGTTGTCTACATGTCTTTGTTGATGTTTTTTGATGATGTCTCTTCTATATATATGCTGTGACAGGATTTGTGAGATTTTTATGTACGTGTAGCTTGATGTGATATATGTCAATATAACACCATGCTAGCTAATTGATTTGTTATTTGAATCAATTGTCTTGGAATATGTGTAAATGTAATGGAATCAAAATGTCGAGATAAAAGCCTAACCTGCAGGTATTTACGAAAGAGGCATGGATCGCGTACACGGTATACATTGTTGAGTTGGAGAACGACTAGTTGAGAGTCAAGGAAGATGCTAAGCTGATGAATATGATGACGTTGGGCGTCGGCCAGGAGGCCAATGACCGCAGTGTATTCGGCTTGGTTGTTGGTTGCTGGCCCCAAACATATGCCTCTTGAATGTAGCATTTCATGTGAGGGGGTGTAAAGAGCCCAAGCAGCTGAAGCGAGATTTTGCGTCCAACAGATGGCGCCATCGGCGTAACCAATGTGGTAGGCTAGTGGAGGAAGCATTTGTCAATAGCACAAGGGATAGTTTAGATGTGAGGGTAGAAGAAAAATATTAAAAACACTAAAAAGAAAAAATTATTATGGTCAGAAACGAGTTCTTTGAGAGAGAGGCCTTCAGGAGAGGACAAGATATATGCGCCTTTGGTGAGGCAATGTTGGATAATGTAAGGGCCATGCCAAAGTGATTCGAATTTTCCATGGCCAAAGGTATCATGAGTGATATCACAAGACAAGATGAGGTCGCCTTCGTGGAATGATCGAAGGTTGACGTGGCGATCAAAGGTAGCCTTGGATCATTTTTTAGATGCCTCGTTGTTCTATAAGGAAGATCGACGATCTTCATCCAGAGACTCCAAGTTCAGTAAGCACTGCTCCATTGGAGAAGTGTCAGGTAATAGCTCAATTGTGGTGCGTAAGGTAGGAATTTCGCACTTGATGGGGAGATTTGCCTCGACCCCATGGACTAAATGGAATGGTGTGAAACCAGTAGTGGTCTTCACCATCGTTCGATAAGTCCATAGCGCAGAAAATAACATATGATGCCAATTGGTTTTATGTTTATTAACCATGCACTGTAACATGGTCTTGAGGACTTTGTTCACTGCCTCGACCTGTCCATTTGACTGAGGGTAATATGGTGAGGCAAAATCATGAGAGAAGCCTAACCGAGAGGAGAGTTCGACGAAGATCTCATTCTCAAAGTGTTTCCCATGGTCGGAAATGAGTTGGAGGGGTACTCCAAAGCAGGATATGATGTGATTAAAGAAAAAACGTGCTGCAGTGTCAACGGTGTTATTGAAAGTGGGCATATCTTCGACCCATTTGGTGATGTAATCAACGGCGACAACAATGTATTTGTGACCATTGTTGGAGGGGGGATTACAATTCATAAAGTCGATGCCCCATTTACAAAAAGGGTCGGCAGTAATGACAGGGTGAGGAAGGGCGGGGGGAGCTCGGGCTTTGTTGGCATAGAGTTGACATTGCTCACATCGTTTCAAGGCATGAATGCAATCATGAAACAAGGTAGGCCAAAAGTAACCGGCTCGGATAATCTTTTGAGTAGTGTATATACCCGAAATATGGCCCCCACATGCGCCACTGTGGCAGTCATTTAAGACTCTGTCAGCCTCGTCAATAGTCAGGCATTGACGAAGAATGGTGTCGACACCCCGCCGGTATAGGATGTCTCCGATGAGGAGATAGCGGGGGGCCTGATGGCGAATATGTCGACGATCATATCGTGAAAGGTGGTTACCGAAATTTTGAGTTAGTAGGTAGACGATAAGGTTTCCATACCAAGGATCATCTAAAGTGATGTAAAAGAGATGTTCATCAGGAAAGTCAGTGTTGACGAGGGGACTGGTGGTGTGAGAGGGGAGGGTCGTGACAAGTTCGGCGAGAACGAGGGACTTCTTACTCTTAGGTGTTGAGAACTCGAGGTCGCATTCCTGAAGGATAATGATCCATTGAGCGAATTTTCCGTTAACTTGTCGACGGTTGAGCAAGTACTGCATAGGGTTGGAATCTATGATGACCTTTGTGGTGTAAAGCAAAATGTAATGGCACAGTTTCTAGACTGCGAGGACAACTGCAAGAGCAAGTTTCTCTTCGTGTTTATACTTCAAGGGTGGTCCTGAGAGGTTCTTACTGACATAATAAATGACATGTTCACTATTTTCATCTCATATCTAGATGAGGACGTCAGCTACTGATACAGTTGATGCTGATACGTAGAGGATGTAGTCGCGATTATAGTCAGGTGCACTAATTAAAGGTGCATTTGAAAGCGCTGCTTTAAGATCATCAAATGAATGTTGGGCATAGTCATCCCAGTGAAAGGGGATTTCTTGACGTAGTAAGTGAAGGAAAGCATGTGCGCGTATGGCATAATCTGGGACAAAGCGTCGAAGAAAGTTAGCTTTTCCTTGAAGACTCTAAAGTTGCCGTAAATTCCGGGGAGGTGGAATTTCGGTGATAGCTTGGACTTTGAGGGGATCTACGGTAATACCGCTTTGGGAAACAATAAAACCGAGGAGGCACCCTGCGGTGACGCATAACACACACTTGAGAGGGTTCAAGCGAATGTTGTACTGACGAGACCGTTGAAAGATGATTCGTAAATCATCAAGATGCTGGGTGTGTTTCTTGGATCAAGCTGTGAGGTCGTCCAAGTAGGCAAGGATGATGTTAGCCATATCGTGGAAGATGTATGTCATCGCCCGCTGGAAATTTGCGCCGGCATTCTTTAAGCCGAAAGACATGACACAATATGCAAAGGTACCCCATGGGGTAGTGAATGCGATTTTATACTGATCGGCTAGGTGGATTTGAATTTGGTTATAGCCATAGAATCCGTCCATAAAGGAGAGAGCCTCATGGTCAGCGCAGTCGTCGATAATTTGATTGATGAAAGGCGTTGGAAAGTTGTCTTTGGGACATGCGTTATTGAGTTCGTGAAAGTTGGTGCAAACACGGATAGTGCCTTGTTTTTTGTCGACGGGTACAGGGTTGGAAACCCATGAAGTATAAGCGATGGGGTAAATAAACCCGACAGCGCGTAATTTGTCAATTTCGGCTTTGATAGCCGCGACTTTGGATGGGTGTAGCGGTCGCTGTTTTGGGTGAACTGGTGTGATGTCAGGCCATGTGTCAATGCGATGTTTGACAATAGAGGGATGGAGGCGAGGCATTTCCGTGTATGACCAGGAGAAAATATCCCTGTATTCCTGGAAGAGGGCTTTATATGCGGCGATTTCTTGAGGAGTGCAAGCGACTCCAATGGTGATTTCTTCGACGATGTCATTTTTAATGGAAATGTCGATTTTGATGGTGGGGGAAATGTTGGCCATGTTGCCTTCTTCAAACGCATCAAGGGCAGGAATGGGATTGTTGAACCAATCGATAGGCCTGGATGGGATCAAATCTTTGGTTTCGATCACGTAAACGGGGTTGTGGTTAGGAGGCATGGAAGCTTCCTGTGGAGATAAGAGTGCGCAGTGATGTAGCACGTCCCAGGGAGAGTCTGGGCGGTTTATCTCTTCAATTATTTCCTCGTCGCATTGGAAACGTCGGGAATACAAGGGTTCATGAGGAGTGATCTCGGTGACAGTGTGGTTGCCCCCTGATGGAGAAGCAGAGGGAGCAATGCTAGGAGATGGTGAGGGTTCACTCAACATAAACCATATATTGAAGTACTGAGGGGTACCCATGGTGGTTGGGTGGAGAGTGTCTGTAGGGGAATGAGCAGGAGAGTTGGGGGGGTTGCAGGGTAAATCCTCAGAGACGTCATTTAAGAACCATGGAGGCGTTGGGAGTGCCTCGGGCTCAGGAGAAATGACATGAAGATCCTCAAGTGACGAGGTAATTTCAAGTATTTCCTCTGTGGGTTGGTGAAGCAGGGCCAATTGACGTTGCCTGTATTCAACGATCATAGGACACTGGTATGTAAAATGAACTAGTGAATTGCAGAGAGAGCAAGAGCATCTCATACATTCATTGACTGAAGTGGTGACATAGCGAATGTCAGTGATATTTGTTGAAGAGGACGTAGCAAGGTGTGGGTTGTTCTGGAAGTTCTGGCGTACAACAGCTAATGTTTGCCGAAAGCGTGGCAGTGTTGGGAAATGATGGGTGTAATGGCCATACTCTGAACATATAGCATAAGCGTATTTGGTCCGCAACCCTTTACTATTGGAAGGGTGGGTGATAGTGGTGGGAATGGCAGTAGTGGTAGGTGTTGTGGGAGTTGGATTGAGGGGGATCAAATTCCGTAATTCAGGTAGTGATGGACAGTTGTTGGTTTGGTGTCCCTCTTTCTCACATAGTGCACAAGGTGGTGGGATGCATGGAGGAAGTGGAGTGGTGGGCTCTTTATTCTTTCTCCTACCCCCAGCTGTAGCAGGGGGGTTAGTGAGTGGGGGGGTGGTGGGGGTAAGGAAGAGAATGGTCATGGGAAGTCCTTCCTGTGGGGGAAGGGATGGTCTAGGGACCATCTCTGGTGGGTGTAAATACCAAACTGGGATTGCTAACACCATATTTGGTAGTTTGAGCGTTGCGACTACTTGAAAAGCTTCAATACCTTGCGGGGGGGTAAAAGAAGGGAATTTGGGTGAGGGGTTGGGGGAGTGTCTCCCGGACAAGATTATTCCCATGAGAGGATGTGGATTCGTGGACTGTTGAGGTCGACGAGTGTGCAAGAGGCTCCGGCGAGAGTGGTTCTGTGACTATTGAGACTTCAGGAATGACTGAAGCCTCCTGAGGAGGAAGAGCATCCTCTGTGTGAGTTCCATTAGATGATATGACACATACTTGATTAGTAGGATGAAGGAGTGGTGGTGCTCTGGGTATGTCCCTAACAAGGATGGATCTTTGAAAATCCCAGGACCCATCTCTACGAGTGGATATGAGTCTTGGTTGGTGTGGATGAGAGGAAGAATGTTATCGAGGTTGGCAGATGGGTTAGGCTCATAATGTGAGACCTGGTCGATGGTCACGATCTTCCCATTGTGGGGGAACATCATTGTCCGAAAGATGGAAGATGCTACTGCCTTCATAGCATACATGTAGCTACGACTGAACAGGATATTATAATCGAGCGGGGCGTCGATAACTTCGATATCAATGAGAATAGTCTTGCCCCCGAGTTCAATGAGGACATTTTGGAAGAGCCCTTCAGGAGAGGATGGTCATCTGTCATAAGCTCGTAATGTGATGGCGGAGGGTATGAGTTCCGAGGAACCAAGTTTCTTCCATGCTATTTTGGACATGATGCATGTAGATGCATCTTCATCGATGATACACCGATGAACTGTGATGTTCCGTATTTTGACTGGTATTTGAAAAGCGATCAAGGCGGGAAGACGAGGTTCTCTGCTATCAAGATGAAAGGTGATGAGTCGAGTATCTGTGGGGTCGACTGCCCCCAAGGTGGAGAGTAGTGATTTCCATTGCGCAGGACAGGTCTGGAAGACTTCCAGGAATGACATGGCAACCAGGGATTGTGCTAAGTCGTCTATCAAGCTATAGTTATGAGCTTCCCTAGCCTGTGGGTTGTGAACATTCCTGCGCAAGGGGATGCGAGGGATGTGTAATGGTGGTTCGGCGGAAGGGCAAGGGATCACCAACGGGGGTCCCGTTGATGTAGGGTTTGTCTCTGAAGAGATGGAAGCAGACTCAGTGGGGGTAGGATACTGACGATTGTGGGTTTGCAGAAGGATTTCTTCCTCACTGGTGAGGAGAATTGTACGCTCTGCTGGATTGTTGGGGTTGTGGTATTTTCCTACCTGAGGTGGGGGATGTTGTGTGTCCTGTTGGGTGTTTATCACACCTTGATGTGGAATAGGATTTTGCAGCACGGGGGGAGGGGTTTGTTGCACGTATTGTTGTGGTGCCTGTTAAGGGGCAGTTTGTGCAGGAGAATGGGGAAGACTACTCGAGTCTTTCAACCGTTTGAAATCAGTGATCTGGGGGCAATGGTGAGTGTAATGACTGAACTCACCACAAAGGGCACAAGGGAAGATGGTTTTAACATTATTTCTCCCTTGGATTTTGTTATTATTTCCCCCTTGGGGGTTTTGGTTTTCTTGGTTCTGGTTGCCCCCAGTTGGTTGGTGCTATCGAGGTTGATTCCCGCCTTGACCTGGGTTGTTGTTATTCCTGTTTTGTCCTTTCTTCTTGGCATTGTTCGATGGATGAGTTGGGTTGGCTATATTCAACTATTCAAAACTTTGGTATTGTTGAGCAGCAGAAGGTTGAACAAAATTTACCCCTGCATGTGGATGTGGGGGAGCCATGGGTTGCGGAGGACCAGGAAATGGGAAGTATGGATTTTGTGGTGGTACTGATCCATAAGGTACATAGGAAGGCGTAGTGTTTTCACTAGTACTATAAGCTGATGTTGAGGGAGTACCACTATTTGTGGGAATAGGTGGATGTATGGGAGGTGCCGGTGGTGGTCCACTGATGGGTGGGGGTATAGCAATAGGGTATGGTTGTTGATGAGGAGGTGGGGGGTAATAAGGAGTGTCCCCATATGTTGGTGGGTATTGAGGTGTTCCATACATCGGTGGTGGTTGGGGTTGTGGACCATGGTGTGTGGTGGCACCTATTAGTCCGTCTGCTGAGTGAGACATCCCAGGTTTGTCTTGGCCAAATGACACAAGTTTTGGAAGATCAGGAAGTACCATGTATAAGTACCCTGAATGTGCATAGATGAGGTCATACTATTGGGCCTTACTGATGGCTTCCTCTTCGTATTGAGGGAAGGTGGAAGCTACATCCTTTCCAAGGAGAGAGACAAGTGATCTAAGAAACCAGTCGAGACACCGTTGCTTGGTGGTTTCTGCTTTGCACAAACTACGTCGCCTACGCCACTCATGAATGTGGTCAACGATGTGTGTGGTTGAGGTTTGTTTGAAGTTACACAGTAGTTCTAGACCATTGTCGTGGCGAATGGGTAATTGGAAGAAGGTCAAGAATGCTTTGGCCAATGACTCAAAGGTCACATGGGACCCTGATTTTTCTTCGACATACCATTTAGCCGATGGGCCAATGAGTGTGCGTTGAAATAATCGCAGTTTGATGGAATCATCCATAATGCTATTGGAAGAGAACCAAAGATGAAAGGTCATGACATGATTGGCAGGGTCATCCCCTGCCTTTCCTTCAAACTTTGGTATATCTGAAGGGAGTTTTGTTGGCATTGCAGGCCATGTGCGATCGCAATTTAGGATCATTGGTAAGTTTGGTGAGATTTGGTATGTTGAGAGAGGCCAAATATGGCATCTGTAATGAGGGGGGAGGATTATCTCTGGCCATAGTGTGTTGTGAACCTGACTCTTGATGGGGGCTAGGTGGGTTGGTGCTCCCTCCTTGAGAGGAAGTGGGTCCTTCGCTTCCATGTAGAGGAGAGCGAGTGAAGGGATGACCTTGGGAAGTTGACCCAAGTAATGTAGAACCAAGCAAAGTTGATCCTAAGATAGTAGCACTCACAGGAGTGTGTGAAGGAGGTTTCGATGAGAGGGCACGACCCGATACTCCCCCTAAGATAGGAGGGAGGTTGAGCAAGCGTCGTGAATGACGAGGGTTCTATGGTTCCCCTATGATGTTAGACTAGCTGTGTGAATATGTGAAACAAGTGGTGAGAAAAATATAGAAAAAAAAATCCTTTGCATTGAATGTTTACACAATATATATCCAAATCAAACTATAATTAGATGTGCATCATACATAAAATGAGAAATAAACATATATGTGGGTAAGTGGGTTTTTTCCGCGTGGGGGAATCAAAAGAAAGCAAATGCTCGTGTCCTAGAAGACGTAACGTCCTTCCTCTCAAATAGCACTGGACCTTCCAATAGTATTCAACAGTGGGGTCTGAAGTCATCGGAAGAGAAACTAGTGAAGGATGAAATAATTGGTTATAATGAGGGGTAAAGGGAGCATATCCCAAAAGAGTTGGCGATATTTCCCAATAGCCACACAAAATCCAATCAAGGTGCAATTGCAGCCCACAATTGCCACCTGGGTAGATGTCTTAAAGTTGGTCACTAGGTACCTCGGTCAAAGTGCGACATTTAGATTTTCGGCCTAAGAAATGGGTCACGGGCTGGATCCCATCCAAGAGGTGGGTGCCTCAAGGGGGACTCACAGAACAACCGGACCTCGGCCTTCAACCCTTCACGGGTATCTCCCTGCCTTATGGTGATTGGAACACTTGACTTGGAAGATTTTCAGTTCCCTATTTGACAACCTCTATGTTTTGACAATGTGAGAACCAGATAACGGGGAGTTATTTGGATGCCTATCCCTGAAATCCTACCTAGACTAAAAAATTTATTTTGGCACCTCCTGTGGAGGAAAACTTAGTGAGTTTTTAGAAAGATTTTAGATGTATTTTTTTTGGGAGGTTGGGGGTGCAAACCAACCTCATTGATTTAAAAATGGGAGTGGATAGTCCAGTCAAGAAAAGATGGGGCGTTTTCAGAATCCCTTTGGAGGAAACTTACTTTGACCTCCATGTTTCAAGAAGAAGCTATGTGAGTGCTAAGTGACTTTTGTGTGTGAGTGAAAGTGTACCAATTTTTAGTGAATTAGATGTCACCTTGCTGCATGTGGACTTCCCTTGGTCCTTACAAGAGTTTGATTACCTAATTAACTAAGTGCCTTTGGTACAACCTTGCATAATTCAAAAGCCCTAGGAAGCTAGCATGTGGACATGTGGGTCCATTACTATCCTTTAAACTCCCTATGGTGATGTAATCTAAGAAAATCTTGGAACTATCCTAGATTGAACATGTGGGCATGTATGGGACCGTTAAAAACCTTTAAACTTCCCTAGTGTTTTGATCTAAGAAAGAAAAATTCCAAACACTACCCTATCTTTGCAGCATGTGGGCATGTATGGGCCCATTACAATATTAAGGTATGTTTGAAAAAGAAAACTAAGAGGGGTCCCAAGAAGGGTTGTTGTCCTCTCCTAAAGGTTTTAAGATTTTGTTAAGGGAGATGAAATTGCTTTCACAATCTTTTTCTGATTCGCAAGGTCGCTTGAAGGCATGAGAGAAGAGCATACTAAGCGATTCTAATTCAATTCTAGTCCTAATGTAAGTTTATATGTGATTAAAAATGATTGCCACCTTACCTTGTAAGTCAAAACAAGCCATCCATGTGGCAACAAGCAAATAAGGGAAATTGATTTTTATCCTCCTAAGTGCCTAGGTGTGTTTGACTAACCCCTTTATATGATGAGGGGACTAAGTGTAGTGCAGTGTTTAGAGCATGATTGACATCATTTTTAAGAAGGAAAATGGCCTTCCCCACATCTCAACAACTTACAATGTGAAATTTTGATCAGATGCGCGGCCCCTAGTGAAGACAGAGGCGCACAGAGCGCAGGCGCGCGAACAAAGATGAGTCAGAAAGCGCATGCGCGTAGAGAAAGCCTGTTATGTCAGCGCATGCGTGCACGATGCGCATTTGTGGGGTAGAATACCCGCGCACTGGTGACAAACAAGAGAGAAAGAAAAATCTGGATGGATTTCTCTCAATTCTCCCTTGAATTGGATGGTTGGCAGGTTGACTAAGGCCGGTTAGTGCACCTGCAAGTTAAACAAACTAAAAGAAGAGCAAAATAAACCCAAATGAGGTAAGAATTTGATACCTTTCCCTAGTGGAGTCACCAATCTGTTGCACCCTTTTCATCACCTTGGTGAGCAAATAAGAGGTGCTTGCATGCCCAGTTGGGTATTGTTGAGCATGACAGTTGTAGAGGAAAGAGTTAGAAAAAGAAAAACAAAACTATAAGCAAGAATTAAACTAATACAAACTAAAATCATATGCATAGGGACATAGAGATAACAAACACAAAAAGACCCATGTCACCAATGTTTTTAGGCTGATCTATTGATGAAATCAAAGCACCAAGAAGAAAGGGGACTATGAGTCCCTTCTTCCTCCAAGGGAAGGCTCTTGGACCCTCACAAGCTTGCTCTCCTTACAACAAGAAAAATGAAAATGGTGGTGAAAGAACTCCTTGCAAACCCACTCAATGGATA
>ML830468.1:15589-28371 GCA_009831015.1 Picea engelmannii | reverse complement strand
TGAGAAACCAACCAAGATATTATTTGATGAAGTATTGAACACATTATTCAAAATAGTCAAACTTGCTAATGAACAAAAGAATGAATACATAATCATAATTTAAACAAAAGTAAACATTTGATAAAAATTAACGTTTTTGTTTAAATTGAGATTTTTATGCTCGTTTTTAACTTTTGACATATACTCTTGTAATAAATGACTCATACTAAAGTGAATGTCTTAAGTTTGTCTCAAAGCGAGCCAAGGAATGGAACTATTTGAAAAGGTTGATTCTGTATCTCATTATAATTATCAAGATTCTAATAGGGGCCCTTTTAATTGTGTAAAAATATAGGGGGAGTTGTTGGGGCCCAACAAATATGAAGTTCTAAAAATGAAGGATGAAGAACATATTTCAGAGTACTTTGAAAGGGTTTATAATGTTGTTATTGCAATTAGAGGTTTGGGAGTAGAATTATCATACAATGAGTTAGTTGAAAAGATACTAAGAACACTATATATCCTATACAATCCTAAAGTGCCCACTCTTGAATATCGAGAGAATCTAGATAAACTCACCATGGATGAATTGTATTGAATCCTCATAGCTTATGAGTTAAGATTAGGTCATGATACCCTTCCAAAAGGAGAGGTAGCATTCAAGGTGCTCAAGAAAACAAAAAATCAGAATAAAAAACTGATGCAGGAGCATCGTCAGCAGCAAGCAAGCATGGAGGCAGAAGACAGCTGGGATGAATGCCATCAAAATTTGGCACATGTCAAAAATGTTTTGAAATTTTGGATGCACATACATTAACGAAATAGTTAATAAGGTGTACTTACATATTTTAAATGGATCATGAGCGATTCGCTCTCATTTGTAGGAGGTAGAGGCATTTATGCATAGTTAATGAAAGTAGGTAGATTTAAATTCTAGATTAGACAATTTTAGGAGTTGGAGGGAAAACGACTATAGACACCCTCATCTTTGTATCATTGTATCAGTCAGAGATGGTAGGATTAAGCGCATTAACATAGATAAGAAGAAGAGAGTTGTAGATAAGAACCCATGTACAAAAGTTCTGAATTAATATATGAAGCTTTGATTCAAACTCATGGTGTTATAATGCTTTCTGTGTATACATGTTGAATGTTATGCTTATGGTTGTCTTATTCTCTCTGTCATGCATTTGTTATTATGTTGTGTGTGAATATATGTTTTCATGTTGGATGTTTGAAAACTGAGAGAGAGAGAGAGAGAGAGAGAGAGAGTTTCAATTGTTTCTCTTCTTGAGTGAGAGAAGTTCCTGCAAGGAGTGTAGTGGAAGGGTCTGCAAGGAGTGCGTTGACAGGATTCAGATTTCATCTCTAAAAGCTCAGGAGAGATACCATTGTTCTCATTTCAATTGAAGTGTAAATACAAGCATAGAAGCCATGCAAGGCGTGCATAGGCTGGTTGAGACCTTAGAACTTATAAACTAAGGTTCAGAGATTGAAGGATTGTTGTTGCAGAGTTGCACATAGTCAAGAGATTCAAATATCCAGAAATATTTGAAGAAGTGTCACAAGGAGTGCGTGCAAAAGTCTTTTAGGAGATCCAAAGTTGTGAAGAAATCTCAGAAGGGTTAGGACCTTTGAATAATTCGAGAGAAAGGAAGGAAATGCAAGTAGTTATGCAGAGGTTTAATTCCATAGGAGGATCACATGTTTGATTTGAGCCAGAGGTACTTTGAGGAGGAGACTGAATGGTCGGAATTCTCCGAGGAGAACTCTTGAAATAGCAGGGACCGTAGGATCCAGGAAAGTTGTAGGGGAGTTAAGCATTGGATAGATCTATCCTTCGAAAGACAGATTCAACGAGGACCGTTGATCGTGACCTATTTAGGATGTCAGATCATTTCGGGAATTCAGAGTTCGGGAGCCCAGAGTACAAGCCAAAACCTTGGTTGATCAAGTTCTCGAATTGCGAAAGGAAGTTTCATGTGTGAAGTCAAAGAGTGACGAGTTCGGGAATTCAGAACTTTAGAGTTCGAGGTTTCGAAAGTCCGGAGGACAGGTGATCAGGACTCAGCAGGGAGGAAAGTCTGAAATTAGAAGCTGGGATAGAGTATTTGTCCGGATTTTGGGAATCGGGTTTTCGACATTCCTGTTGACAAAGGGATGAGACATAGTGCTAAGGACATCCTGAAGTTGTGAGGTAGGGCTGAGGGTGGAATTTTCAAGATTTCGGTAATTCGGGTTTTGGGACCCCGGGAGTTGAGAGGTAGAGTTGCATGACATTGCGACTCCTGAAATCGCGAAGAGAGAAAATTCAAAATCAGTGGCAAGGTGAGTCGAGAGTTTGGTATTTTTGGTTTCGAATGTTGAAGGGGCAAGGTGCTCAACAACGGGATTTGTGAAATCGTGAAATTCGGTATCTCGAAAAGAAAAGAGAAAAGTCCCAATGACAGTTGGGGTTTGATCACAGGGTTTATGCCGGTGAATGATCACATGAGAATAACTCATGAGGGCCTGTGAACTATACTCGTAGAGGGTGAGTGAATAATTCCTCAAGAGGAATTCAGAGGGTCAGTCAGAGTCTAAGGGCCAAAGTTGAAAGATCCTATGTGGACCTCGACCTGAGGGTTGGGGGTCGGCGTCAGTGTGGTATCAGAGCTTAGAAAGATTTCTTTGCTTTCTGTAACAGGGAAAAGAGGAATTTTGCATCCATGCCATTGAGAAGAAGAGACAGGAAAATACCTGACCCACCAGAGGAAAGGGAAATTCCAAGAAGAAGAGACAAATAATTACCTGATCCGGCAAGGGAAAGAGAGATGTGTGAATTACGTGCCAGACTTGATGCCATGGAAACAACACAGAGGTGCACAGTTGACGTTGGGGATATCAACAAATCTGAAAGTGAAAATGAAGCCAGGAATGAAGAATTTGCAGCCGAAGATGCAACAGATGAACGCCTATTTAGGGTTGTTGCAAGGATAGGTTCTAGAGAAAAAATGGACATTCCAGTATATGAAGGAAACATGGATGTTGAAGAGCTTCTAGACTGGATTAGAGCTTTGGATAAATATTTTGACTATGAAGATGTCAAGGAAAACAAGAAGGTCAAGCACGTTGTCACAAGACTTAAAGGACATGCAACATTATGGTAGGATGAACTACAGGCTGATAGATGTTGCAAAGGCAAACAAAAAATCAAGAGTTGGGATAGAATGGTTGCGAAGATGAAGGAAAAATTCATACCCAAGGATTATCAAATTACTTGGTTTCAGAGAATGCACAATTTTAGACAGAAGCTGATGACAGTGAAAGAATACACTGAAGAGTTCTACAAGATAAACATCAGAGCAGGTCATCGGGAAAGTGATGATGAAAAAGTTGCCAGGTATATGAATGGTATGAGATACAACATTCAGGATGATATGAGCATTATGACCATTCGGATGGTGGAGGATGCTTATCAAATGGCTCTAAAAGCTGAAGAGAAGTTGAGACGAAAGCAAGGTCAAAGAGGCTGAGGTAGAAGTCAAGCCAGAGGCAAAAAAATTGTCCAAGACAAAAATAAAAAAACTAAAGAAGAGTGGAAGAAACCTCAAAATCAAACTCAAACTGAGAGGGGTGAAAGCTCACAGAGAGGACAGTATGTTGATAGAAACACTTTTCCTCGAACCAGAGGAAGAGGAAGAGGCAGAGGTGGAGAAATAAAATGCTTTACCTATGGAAAAAATGGACACAAATCTTATGAATGTCCAGATAAGAAGAAAGAAGGAGGTGAAACTCACATTGTTGAAGCTCAAGGATCGAATATTGAGGCAGAAGATGTTGAGGGTAGAAGATCACTGATGATGAGAAAAGTTCTCTTAACGCCAGAGAAGGAGGTGGAGAACCCAGCCCAAAGGAATAGACTTTTTCGGACTGCTTGCAAGACCAAAGATAGGGTATGCAAAGTCATTGTGGACAGTGGTAGCACAGACAATCTCGTTTCTATAAAGATGGTAGAAAAGCTAGAGCTGGAGACTATTGAACATCCAATCCCATACAGAGTTTCATGGCTACAAAAAGGACATCAGGTAAATGTCACTAAACAATGTTTAGTTGAATTTAAAATAGGAGGATATAAGGATGAAATACTATGTGACGTCATTCCCATGGATGTTTGTCATCTATTGCTGGGTAGACCATGGAAATATGACAGGAATGTGATTCATGATGGGAGAAAGAACACATACACCTTGGATAAGAATGGGAGAACTCACATGTTGTTGCCAATTAAGGATAAAGAAGTGAAACCAGAGGTGAGAAAAACTGTACTTCTCATGAGTGGGAAGGAACTTCTTAAGGAGGTTAAGAAGAAGGAAGATACACAATTCATTGTGGTTAGGAAACCTAGAGTTGTTTTAACCAGTACAAGAGTAGATGATTTACCAGAGGAAATCCAGAAGTTGTTGGAAGAGTTTGTTGATATAGTAGTGGATGAACTACCTTGTTCGTTGCCACCAATCAAGAGTATAAGTCATCACATCAATATTATACCTGGAGCTAGTTTACCAAACAAAGTAGCATACAGATTGACACCACAGGAGAATGAAGAGGTCAAGAGACAAGTCCAGGATTTAATGGACAAAGGGTTGGTTAGAGAAAGCTTGAGTCCATGCGATGTTCCAACAGTGCTCAGCCCAAAGAAAGATGGAGGCTGGAGGATGTGTATAGACTCGAGGGAAATCAACAAGATTACCATCAGATATAGATTTCCTTTGCCAAGGATGGATGATTTGATGGATTGCTTGAGTGGAGCAAATTTTTTTTCAAAAATTGATTTGAAAAGCGGGTATCATCAAATCCGAATGAGAGAAGGTGATGAATGGAATACCACATTCAAGACAAATGAAGGGTTGTATGAATGGCTTGTCATGCCATTTGGCTTAACAAATGTGCCTAGTACTTTCATGACATTGATGAATGAAGTCTTGAAGGAATTTATAGGGAAATTCGTCATTGTATATCTTGACGATATATTGATTTTCAGTAGAACAGAAAAAGAGCACTTGAAGCATTTGGCCACAGTGATGAGGAGATTACAACAAGAGAAGTTACTGATTAATATGAAGAAATCAACATTTATGAGGACATAACTTATTTATTTGGGTTTTTTTATCTCTGCAGATGAGATGAAAATGGATCCGGATAAGGTAGAGGCGATTAAGAATTGGCCATCACTGAAGAGTATATTTGAAGTTAGAAGCTTTCATGGATTGGCTAGTTTCTACAGGAAATTTATCAGAAATTTCAGTGGAATTAGCACACCGATGATGGACATGGTGAAGAAAATACATAAATATTTTCACTGGACACAAGAAGCAGAGAAAAGTTTCAATCTATTGAAAAGGAAGATTACTGAACAACCAATTTTGGTGTTTCCAGATTTCAACAAGATGTTTTAGGTCAAGTGTGACACAAGCAGATTTGCAATTGGAGCGGTCTTGAGCCAAGACAACAGACCGATCACATACTTTAGTGAGAAACTGAATGAAGCAAAGATTAAATATTCAACATATGACAAGGAATTTTATGCATTCATACAAGCACTGAAGAAGTGGAGGCACTATTTGGTTCCTAAAGAGTTTGTTTTGTACTGTGATAATCATGCTTTACAATTCATGACTCAACATGAGAAGTTGAACCAAAGACATGTTAAATGGGTTGAATACATGTAGAATTTTACTTTTGTAATTAAACATATTTCTGGAACTGCTAACAAAGTTGTTGATGCTTTGAGCAGGAAATGTTTGCTAATGTAGGAATTCAGAGTCAAAACATTGGGTTTTGAGAACCTCAAGGACATGTACAGAGATGACCCAAATTTCAAAGAGGCATATGAAGCATATGAGAATCCAATTCTCAAGGACAGAAGTAAATGGTCTGAATATATAATCCAGGATGGATTATTATTCAAAGGCAATCAATTATGTATTCCAAAATGCTCCATGAGGAAGAATCTGTTGAAAGAAAAACACAGTGGAGGATTGGTCGGACATTTCGGTCATGACAAAACGTTCTCAAAATTAAATGGCTCATATTTTTGGCCAGGGATGAGGACCGATGTTAAAATATTTGTGGATAGATGTAGAATTTGTCAGCACATGAAGGGAAAAAGGCAAAACACAGGGTTATACCATCCGTTACCCATACCTGAAAGGCCATGGGATGCAGTGAGCATGGATTTTATATTAGGTCTGCCAAGGACACAAAGAGGATTTGATTCAATCTTTGTGGTGCTAGACATATTTTCAAAGATGGAACATTTCATACCATGTCATAAAACCAGTGACGCAACTCATATTGCGAACCTATTTTTCAAGGAAGTTGTTAGACTTCACAGCTTACCCAGAAGTATAGTTTCAAATCGAGACACCAAGTTCATAGGACATTTCTGGAGGACTTTATGGAAGAAGTTGGGGACAAATCTGTCTTTTATCTCGGCTTATCATCCTCAGACAGATGGGAAAACAGAAGTTGTAAACAAAATCTTGGGAGATTTTCTAAGGAGACTAGTGACTGAACACCACAGTCAGTGGGATCACATTATGCCACAGGCAAAATTTGATTACAATGATTCATTTAACATAAGCACAAGGCAGATTCCATTCCAAATTGTCTATGGAATGCATCCAAGAGGAGTTTCTGAATTGAAAGATTCAGAACAGAATGAAACTAGAAGTGTTAGTGCAGAGGATTTTGCAGAAGCAATGAAGGAACTTCACAGCCAAGTGAGAGAACGTTTGCATAATTTGAATCAAGAGTACAAGCACAGAGCAGATCAACACAGGCGAGAATTTCAGTTTGAAGTTGGCGATCTGATTCTTGCACATCTGAGAAAGGAAAGGTTCCCAAGGGAAACATATAATAAACTGAAAATGAAGAAGATTGGACCATGCAAGGTCATGAAGAAATTTGGGGCAAATTCATATGAGATTGAATTACCCGATGGGATCAGAATTTCACCGATATTCAACATCTCATATTTGTACCCTTATAGAGCTGAAGAAGACAGTGAAAAGATAGGGGTTCAATGGACTAAACAAATTCCTGTAGCTGAAAATCCGCAGATGGAAAGTATACTTGACAAGAGAGTCAACAAGAGAAATAGGAGAAAAGAGTATTTTGAATACTTGATCAAATGGAAGGGACATCCAGTTGAAGATTCCAGCTGGGAGAATGAAGTAGAAATTTAGAAGCATGGACAGATCGTTCAAGAGCTCATGAACAGGATTCCATGAAAATTTTCAAGTGAGGGAGTATGATGCAAGAACATCATCAACAACAAGCAAGCATGGAGGCAGAAGATAGCTGGGATGAACGCCATCACATTTTGGCACATGTCAAAAACATTTTGAAATGTTTTTGAAAGTTTGGATGCACAGACATTAATGAAATAGTTAATAAGGCTTACTTCCATATTGTAAATGGATCATGAGTGATTCGCTCTCATCTGTAGGAGGTAGATGCATTTATGCATAGTTAATGAAAGTAGGTAGATTTAAATTCTAGATTAGACAGTTTTAGGAGTTGGAGGGAAAATGACTATAGACACCCTCATCTTTGTATCATTGTATCAGTCAAAGATGGTAGGATTAGGCACATTAGCATAGAGAAGAAGCAGAGAGTTGTAGAGAAGAACCCATGTACAAAAGTTTTGAATTAATATATGAAGCTTTGATTCAGACTCATGGTGTTATAATTCTTTCCGTGTATACGTGCTGAATGTTATGCTTATGGTTGTCTTATTCTCTCTTTCATGCATTTGTTATTATGTTGTGTGCGAATGTATGTTTTCATGTTGGATGTTTGAAAACTGAGAGAGAGAGAGAGAATGAGTTTCAATTATTTCTCTTCCTGAGTGAGAGAAGTTCCTGTAAGGAGTGTAGTGGAATTGTTTGTAAGGAGTGCATTGACAGGATTCAGAGTTCATCTTTGAAAGCTAAGGAGAGATACCGTTGTTCTCATTTCAATTGAAGTGTAAAGACAAGCATAGAATCTGTGCAAGGCATGTGCAGGCTGGTTGAGACCTTAGAACTTATAAACTAAGGTTGAGATATTGAAGGATTTTTGTTGCAGAGTTGCACAGAGTCAATAGATTCAAATATCCAGGAATATTTGAAGAAGTGTCGCAAGGAGTGTGTGCAGAAGTCTTTTAGGAGATCCAAAGTTACGAAAAAATATCAGAAGGGTTAGGACCTTTGAATAATTTGAGAGAAAGGTAGGAAATGCAAGTAGTTATGCAGAGGTTGAATTCCAGAGGAGGATCACAAGTTTGATTTGAGCCAGAGGTTCTTTGAGGAGGAGATTGAACAGTCAGAATTCTTCGAGGAGAACTCCCGAAATAGCGAGGACCATAGGATCCAAGAAAGTTGCAGGGGAGTTAAGCGTTGGATAGATCTATCCTTCGAAAGGAAGAGTCAATGAGGACCGTCGATCATGACTTATTCAGGCCATCAGATCATTTTGGGAATTTGGAGTTCGGGAGCCTGGAGTACAAACCAAAACCTTGGTTGATCAAGTTCCTAAAACGCCAAAGGAATTTTCATGTGTAAATTCAAAGAGTGACGAGTTCGGGAATTCAAAACTTCGGAGTTCGGAGTTTCGAAAGTCCTGAGGATGGGTGATTGGGACTTAGCAGGGAGGAAAGTCTGAAATTAGAATTTTCGATAGAGTATTTGTCGGGATTTCGAGAATCGGGTTTTCGGCATTCCTATTGACAAAGGGATGAGACATGGTGCTAAGGAAATCTTGAAGTTGCGAGGTGTAGTAGGGATGAGGATGGACTTTTCGAGATTTTGGTAATTTGGGTTTTGGGACCTCGAGAGTTGAGAGGTGGAGTTGCATAACATTGCGACTCCCGAAATTGCGAAGAGCAAAAAGCCAAAATCAGTGCAAGGTGAGTCGAGATTTTGGTATTTTGGGTTTCGGAGGTTGAAGGGGCAAGGCGCTCAACAACGGGATTTGCGAAATCGCGAAATCCAGTATCCCAAAAAGAAAAGAGAAAATTCCCAATGACAGTTGGGGTTTGATTGCGGGGTTCGTGCCGGTGAATGATCGCACGAGCATAACTCAAGAGGGCCTATGAACTATACTCGGAGAGGGTGAGTGAATAATTCCCTGAGAGGAATTAAGAGGGTCAGTCAGACTCTAAGGGCCGAAGTTGAAAGATCCTGTGCGGACCTCGACCTGAGGGTTGGGGGTCAGCATCAAAAACCTCAACCCAGCCATCATGAAGAATCTGATGTAGAGGAAGCCAATTTTATTAAAAAACTTCAAAAAGGAATTGGTAAGTACAAAGGCAAGATGCCTTTCAAATGTTTTAATTGTGAAAAGGTTGGCCACTTTGCAGCCAAGTGTCCCTATCCCAAGGAGGACCCTGAAGATGAAGCAGACACAATTAAACAATACAAGAAAAAGGAAAAACCCAACTAGAAGAAAAAGTTTTACAAAGGGAAAAATAATTTTTACTCAAAAGAAGAAAACAACAGTTCTTCAGAGTCTAGTGACAATGATGATGATGAAGTCCTTTTTCTAGGTATTTAAGAGCCTAATGAGATAGAAAAAATTGAGCATGAGGTAGATTCAGAAGCTGAAGAAGACACTAATATGGAAGAAGAACTTCTCAGTGCCTTGGATGAATTAAGAAAATACAAAACCAGATATAGACAACTAAATTTTTTTGTAGTTGAACAAAAGGAAAAACATGAACAAAAAGAAAAAGAGATGGAGAAAATCATGAGAAACCTAAAAAACCAAATCCTAGAAGAAAATAGGATGGAAGAAAGTCTGGAGAAGTATCTTAAAGGGAAACAAATAACCTGTGAAAGAAGGGAGGCATAATTAGTTCACCTAAGAAAAGAACTTGATACGAAACTTATTCAAAAAAGATATAAAATAGCTCTAAAATCTTAGATAAGATTATTACCACACAAAGGGATTCATGTAACAAAAATGGAGTAGGTTATTCTCAAGAAGAAAACCAAGTTAACTCAAAATCTTATGCAATTTCTCTCCTTAGTAAATTCAAGAAGAAAGATGAAGAAAAGACCAGTAATGATCATAAAACCAGAGAACTACTTCCATCCATCAAGAAGAAATATAATACAACTCCAAACAAGGTTTATCAAAACAAGTTTCCTCACATTTTTGTTGGTTATTTCTTTGCATGCTCTAATTTCAGACACAAAGCTATGTATTGTAAATCATATGGAAGGAAAACATTGTGGGTTAAGAACTATAAACTTAAAGATAACCAAACATTAAATCAAGTTAAAAGAATAAATTATAACTCCTTTTCACCTCTACAAGAAGGGAACCCATAATGCTTCAGATGTCATAATTATGGACATAAAGCCAGTAATTGCAGATTAATGGACGTCTCAGAAAAACCAAAGTTCATTAAAGAGCAAAAGAAGATTTGGAAAGAAAAAACAGCAAAGGAGGAATGTCTTATTGCCTTAAAATCCCTAGATAAAGAAGATCTTTGGTATCTTGATAGTGGGTGCTCAAAACATATAACAGGAAACAAGGACAAGTTTTTGAACTTAAACAAAAAAAAAGTAAAGTTACATTTGGTGACAATGCTTCAGGTAACATACTTGGGAAAGGAACTGTGAGTTTGGGAAAAGACAAATCCAAATGTGTTGCTTGTTGAAAAACTGAAACCTATCCTATTAAGTGTCAACCAAACCTATGATAAGGGGCACTTTTGCATCTTTGATTCCCATAAATGTGATATTAGGAGAGAGGACTCAGGAAAATTGGTTGGTAATGCTCCTAGAACTCCTAAGAATGTATATATACTAAATACAAAATTGAATGAGGAGTGTCATATAAATTTAGTAGATGAAAGTTGGCTATGGCATAGAAGGTTGGGGCACATTAACTTTGACAATTTAGTGAAATTCAACAATCTTGGGGAAGTAAGAAACTTGCCAAAGATCATAAATCCCTCAAATCCTATGTGTAGACATTGTCAACTAGATAAGAAAACTAGAATAAGGTTCAAAACAAAAGAATAATCAACCTCAAAACCTTTAGATCTTGTTAACACCGACCTATGTGGAACTACAAGGACCAAGATTTTTCAAGGAGAGTCCTACTTTATGTTGTTCATTGATGATTTTACTAGAATGGGATGGGTATGATTTCTCAAGGAAAAATCAGAAGCACTTAACAAATTCAATGATTTTAAGACCCTTGTTGAAAATGAAAAGGAGACAAAAATCGAATGTCTTATATCAGACAATGGTGGTGAGTTCACCTCAAAAGAGTTTGATCTCTTCTGTGAAACCCATGGAATAAAAAGACAATTCTCTACTGCCAAAACACCTCAACAAAATGGGTTTGCTAAGAAAAGGAATAGAACAGTTCAGGAGGATGCAAGGACTATGCTCAATGAAGAAAAATTATCTGATGGATATTGGAGGGAAGCTATAAGCACAGTTGTATACATATTGAACAGAGGTCAGCTCAATATTTATAGTAATAGTAATCCTTATGAACTATGGTTTGGAAGAACTCCTTTGGTAAAATACTTCAAGGTCTTTGAAAGTAAGTGCTACATCAAAAGGCTTGATGAGAATCTCAGAAAATTTGATGCTAGATATGATGAAGGTATCTTTATTGGATATTATTCTACCAAGAAAGCATATAGATTCTACAATATTAGATTACATAATATTGTTGAGATTACAGATGTCAAGGTGGATGATTTAAAAATGATAAGGATCAAACATCAAGATACTATACTTGACAGTGAAGATGAAGATGATGATGAGTTAGTTGGTACACAATCAGAATAAGTAGAAGAGAATAAATAAGAACGGGAAGAGGATGATATGGATACTAGTGAAGACAAAGAAGATATTCGAGAAGAAGAGATAAGAGAAGAATCCCCAAGAAGAGAAACAAAGACACCCTCAAGAATGACTCAAAAGAATCATCCTGAAGAACTAATTATTGGAAATAAGAGCGATGGAGTGCACACAAGAAGACAATTGTGTTATCAAACATAAATGAAAATTTTGTCACATATTGAGCCCATCTCAATCAAATAGGCATGTAAAGATGAGAATTGGGTCAATGCTATGAATGAAGAATTGGACCAGATTGAAAAAAATCAAACTTTGGAACTAGTTCCTGTTGATTTTTCATAAGTTAGGTTAAGCATGAAATTCATTCCATTTTTAGTATTTCACTTAACCATAAACAATAATGTTGCAGCAACCAATATCACAAGAAGAAACACCATGCACAAGAACACAAGAAGTATCTTGGGAAACCCTTCTCAACAAGGGAAGAAAACCCAAACAAATCCTTTGCTATAATCTTCAAGAGAAAGACCTTAACCACCAAGAAGGACCTATCACACAAGAGGGTGCTTCAAACCCTAGAACTCTAGTGCCCAAGAGAGGTGCACACCTTTTACCAAGTAGATGTATTTGTTGTAATTTTCAAACACACAAGAAAGATATGATTCCACAATGGGGAAACATCCCTTACTTATATTAGACTTGTCCAATCAACAAAGGCATCTATTGGCTCAAGAGGGTCGACCTCTCTAAGGAATAATATATTTATTATTATTATTATTATTATTATCCAGATTAATTATCTTTTACATTTATTATTATACACAATAAGGTAGGGCCGACCTATACCCTTTACATGACAATTAGGGTTACATGTAGGTCTGACTCTTGAACAATATATAGCAAAGGATCTGATACACCCAACATTGATCATTTACTAGGGGCACATCCATA
>ML830468.1:0-10076 GCA_009831015.1 Picea engelmannii | reverse complement strand
TTCCATGATCTCCTCTTTTAAACCATCCATCTTTGCCTCCAACTTAGCTTCCATCTCTTGTAGTTCATATTTTGTTACTATCTTCTTTTGTAAATCATTTATGTCCCTACGCATTTCTTCACCTTCATCAAGAGTCCAAGTAGGATTGTCTGGAGGCTTTTTTGGTGTAGAAGTTCCCTTTTTGGGTGGCATGTTGGAGAAGTATCACTTTTGAACCTTGATTTTCAGGTGGTTCTGCTAGAAAATATTTCTTATGTTGTATCTCCTAAGTTTTGGACCTTCTGGGTATGAAACTTTATTTTATGTAGTTCTCTGATATTTCTTCTCTGCAATGCCACAGGTCTGATCAAAATTGGATGTGCCAAGTGGAATTTACGGTAACTTCCCCACAACTTTCCGATTTTTGGCCTTTCTAGGAGATCTCATTATATAGCGTGCCCCGCACAAAATAATTGATATAAAATTCTAAAACTCATACTATAAATACTACAGAATATCCATGATCCATTGAAATGAGTCCCACTCAATTTGGATACTATAGGAAGAAGTTATTATTTTTTTACCTGGAACACCTTCTTGAGACTAGTCAGATACCCTATCTTACACAGGGTGTATCTACAAATTTAAGATGACCCAGAAGCTGAAATTTTTATCACAGATACCTTACTAATTTTTGTGAATATCCTCTGGAGTTTAGGGTCTGAAACATTGCATAAAATTGTTTATAGCAAAAATTCCGCAATGACTCAGTTCAGAATGATTCCATAACCCTATCTTGTACAGGTTGTATCTCCGAACGTATAAGGCCTTAGGAGCTGAAATTTGAACCCAACATACCTTGATCCGTCTACTAAATATCCTCCAATTCTTTCCTTTTGAAACATTGTAGAAAACAAGTTATAGAAAACATTCCAAGGTGTCTCAGATGTAGCAGCGAAACCCCAAGACCTTGAGCTTTGATACCATATGTTAAGAACCAAATATCAATATAGCATAGAAAAACCTTAGAAAAAGTACTCAATGCCTTGAAAAAGAGATAATTTCAGATAATAAGCCTCTTCAAGGGGGAAACCTCCTTTTACCTCACTTAAATGTTCAAGTACAATATGATTCAAAATGAAAATGTCTCCTTGGTATATATAGGAGACTAGGAGGTATAATTACAACTAATGACCTAAAGACGACATAAATAAAATAAAATTACTAATATGATATGCCCCAATTAAGGGGTAGTGAGCCAATATTAGGGCTTAACATCATGCCAAGTCTCACACAGATGTATTTTGAATTTTTTCTTGGTTGGAGTTATCATCACTCCCTATCAACCAGGGAGCCATTCTTCATGAAGTTTATTTGGTGAATATATCTACAATCTTCTCATGTGTAGGAAGGTACTACATGTGTATGATTTTCCTCTACATCATATCTATGAAATACAAATATTTCATCTCATCGTATTTCAATCCATCAGGAAACACTGGGTTCTCAAGGATATTTACTCACGGCTCTTGGTTATCATCATAGGATCCATCTCATGGTCAAGTAAATCTGTCAGAAGCTTGTGAAGACACATTTATTCACACACTCGATGCTTATATACTCTGCCTCTGTAAGTCCACGGAGTTTTGTTTCCTGTTGCATCAAGAAACCATGGAAAACTTCAAGGTAGAACATCAACTGGATATGTTCTTTCGGTCCACTGTGCTTTCTTCTCAATCTGAATCGACATATCCTACAAACTCAGTTTCATACTGGAGGCATATCTCAGGCCATACCCAACTGTGCCTTGTATATATCTCACTACATGTTTTTCGCTTGTCTAGCGAGTCTGTCTTGGTTGACTCGTGAAATGACTAGCCACATTCACTGCATGGCATGAATCAAGTCTGGTGTTAACCATATACATTAGTGATTAAATCAGTTGTGGATTATTCTTGTCTGAATCATCATCGATCTTATTCTTTAAATCCATCATGGTGGATTTTTCATTCTGTCATACTGAACTTCTTTAATATTTTCACTGTATATTTTCCTTGACTCAGGAAAATATTATCAGTCCTTGTCATACTTCTTGTCCCACGAAGTAGTGCATCATACTTAGATTCTTCATATTGAATTCAGAAGTCAAGGATTACTTGTATCCAACAACAACACTTTTTGAATAAGTAATCATGATCAGGTTCTTATCACCAACACTATATAGGTTTGGATCAACAATACTCTTGCTGAAATCCAAACTCATTAAGAATCTATTTGATATAGTTTCCAACTCATGGATGGTAGTACAGATGCAAGTGTACCAGTTCACTGGGTCAAGTGTCTTATCATAGACAACTCCCTCTGTTTATGAGAAACCTCTGGTTGTATATCTCGTTTTGTATTTCTTGATACTTCCATAAGCTGCATGCTTGATCTTATAGATCCACTTGGAAGTTACCACAAACTTCCTTTTCTGGTCTCTGAATAATATCGTATGCATCATTCTTTTTAAGATATACTAGTATTCTTTTGTTATGGCATCTTTCCATATTGGTTCTCTTGTTGCTTCTCTAAGAAAAGGAGTCTTAGCATTAATGAAGTGGCTCATGATTGAAGGATAGCTTGAAAATCTCTTTTTCTTTCTCGGATTGTGCCTTGAGAGGCTTGTATGTTTCTCTGCCTCTTGCAGAGTGATTCTAGGTAGGCATTTTATGCCCTACTACAATATCTATGAACATATCAACTGGAGAACCTGGATGACCTGAAGTAATGTCTGTCTCCCTCTGAATTGCTAAAGGGGGAGAAGGTATTGTCTCACTGTCAATCTCCATCTGAGATTCTCTGGGTCTTTGAAAATTTGTCTCTTCTTCAAGGACAACATCTCTTCTTGACTCAATCTGTCTCTGACTAGGGATGTCTTTGAAGATTCATTATATCCTTTCTTCCTAAAGGAACTAGCTTGGAATTCTTCTCTTTGGGTACATGAAAATACATTGGCACCCAAATAACCTGAATTGTTCAATCTTAGGCTTCATTCTGGTGAAGACTCCTTCGGGAGTTACATTTTTCAAAGTCTGGAGAAGACTCTTTTTCTACACATATACTGTGTCATTCATGCTTCTTCCCATGGAATTTTAGAAATATTCTGATCATGCTTTGTAGCATTGGTTGTCTCAATGATGGTTCTATTCTTCTTATTTATCAAATGGTTTTGGCTTCTTTTGAGTCAAGTGAATCCCTCTCAAGGATAAGAATATTCTTTTTTTGTTAACTTATCTGGAACAAGAAAACAAAAAGAACCACAAGAATATCTCCTACAGGAGAATAATGAGTACATCTCTAGAATCAAAACAATTTAAGGAATATTGTCACAGCTAAAACACTTACATGTAATGTAGAAACCTTTCAAAAATATAGGTTAGAGGAATGAAAATTATGACAATAAAACCTTGAGTCTTTACTTTAAGTGTTTTGTTTCTCTGAATGAACTGAGATCCCTTTGGATCTATGACTTCAACAAAGGTTCCTTCCTCCTGCAATTTCACTCATGACAATGATACAAATAATATATACAAGTGCATACATGAGGATGTTGATATGATTTCTCCAATGGCTCTTGGCTGATATCTATCCTCTGAGATATTTATGAAGAAACTAGTCACGATGTCACCTTTTGTCATATTTGTTATTTTGAGGCTGGCCCTTCAATGTAAGGGTTTGAGTAGGTGATTTGCTTCCTTTTCCTGACGTCATATTCCTTCCATTCATTGATAGTTGTCTCTGGTAAACCCCTTTTGTACTACCCACAATAAGTCTTCCTTTGAAGTCTTGTCTTTTAGGAACTTTGAAGTTGCTTGATCCATCAATCTTATCTTCCATCATAGTTTTTAGATTCTTCACAACCCTTTTTCAACTAGGATAGAAAAACTAACGGTTAGGCTAAGATAAAAATTTTAGGTTTTATTGGACTTATGACTTCCAACAATAAGCCTTTGAGAGATAGGAGAACACTGGTGAGCTGAAGAGCTCCTAAAACGATTTTGCAGAAACCCTAATTCAGAAATTTCTTCAGAAATCAGTGAAACCCTAGAAACCCTTGGCACAAAATTTCAAAATGCTAGGAATGTCACTCAGAGAGTCTTTGGAGATGCGCTGGAGGAGGCCATACTCTCCTATGCCAAAATTATCCCCAACGTTCAAGTTTTAAGGGGTGAAACACTTCATAAAGGAAGGCCATATAGATTTTCTGGAAAGCCTAGGAGGGTCGTACGGTTTTGCAGAAGAGAGAGAAGACTGGTAGATTCTTGTGCAATGGGTTCTTCAAGACCTATGATTTGATACCATGTTGATTTTTCATAAGCTAGTTTAAGCATGAAATTCATTCCATTTTTAGTATTTCACTTAACCATAAACAATAATGTTGCAACAACCAAGATCACAAGAAGAAACACCATGCAGAAGAACACAAGAAGTATCTTGGGAAACCCTTCTCAACAAGGGAAGAAAACCCAGCCAAATCCTTTGCTATAATCTTTAAGAGAGAGACCTTAACCACCAAGATGTACCTAGCAGATAATAGGGTGCTTCAAAACCTAGAACTCTAGCACCCAAGAGAGGTGCACACCTTTTACCAAGTAGATGTATTTGTTGTAATTTCCAAACACACAAGAAAGATATGATTCCACAATGGTTAAACATTCCTTACTTATATTAGACTTGTCCAAACAACAAAGGCATCTATTGGCTCAACAGGGCTGACCTCTCTAAGTCATAATATAATATATCTAGATTAATTATCTTTTACATTTATTATTAGACACAATAAGGTAGGGCTGACCTGTACCCTTTACATGAAAATTAGGCTTACAAGTAGGCCTGACTCTTGAAAAATATATAGCTAAGAATCTGATACACCCACTAGTGCTCATCCACTAGGGGCACATCCATAGGGAAGTCATAGCTCTAATTCACTACATTACACAGAAGAACGAGGTCTTCACATGTTCACCTATGCTCATCCACAAGAAATTCCACTCTACAGATATGCTTTCCCACTACCACCGACAAGAGAATTATCTGGAGTCTTCTCGCCAAATCTACTGCTCAGAGGAGGATAATACATCATCTTCATTTATGTTCTCATGACGATGCACCTATCACTTTGGGATTTCACACATTCACCTTATGCTCAGCCACATGCATGTCTTAACTCAACAGGTTGATTTTCCACTGGATAATCATCTGGAGTTCTTCTCAACTCTATGAATGAAGGAGGTCATCTCTACATTCCCAGCTCTTTCTGAGGCAGGAACCACGTACCCTTCTTAGGGTATTTCTCTCAGGTTTGTAAGCTAAGAGAAAGAATTCACATAGTTGCAATGATCCACACCTCACAGTTTTGTAAGCTAGAGAATGTATCACATAAATCCATTCATCAACTGTTCCAAGACCAAAAAATAAAAATGTCATTGGAACTAAATGGGTGTATAAAAACAAAATGGATGAGAATGGGAAAGTAATCAGGAATAAAGCCAGATTGGTGTGTAAAGGGTATGCTTAGGTTGAAGGGGTAGACTTTGAAGAAACCTTTGCACCTATGGCCAGATTAGAGGCAATTAGGATGTTCTTATCCTGTTCCAGGTACAAAAATTTTAAAGTATACCAGATGGATTTCAAGTCAACATTTCTTAATGGAAACTTGGAAGAGGAAGTCTATATTTAGCAACCATAGGGATTCCAATTAAATAACAAAGGAGACTATGTATGTAAACTAAGGAAAGCACTCCATGGGATAAAACAAGCACCCGTAGCATGGTATGCAAGGATAGATTCTTATTTACAAGTACAAGGCCTCAAAAGAGGATCAACAGACAACAATATTTATTGTAAACTTGTTGGTAACAACATGATTATATTGGAAGTATATGTTGATGATATTATATTTGGCAGTAATGATGAAAAAAATGAGTAACGACTTTGCTAGGAGAATGCAACAAGAATTTGAAATGTCCTTTCTTGGTGAAATGAATTTATTTCTTGGATTACAAATAATACATTCCAAAAGAGGATTCTTTATCCATCAATACAAGTATATTAAATATATGCTTAAGAAATTCCAGTTAGAGGATTGCAAACCTGTTAGTAAACCTATGACAGTTGGATGAAAACTAAGCAAGGAAGATGAGTCCAATGTTGTAGACCTAAAACACTACAGATCAATGATTGTGAGTTTAGTCTATGTAACAGCTTCCAGACCTGATGCCAAGCAAGTTGTTGGGATGGTGGCTAGATTCCAAACAACACCAAAAGAGAGACATGTTCAAGCTGTGAAAATAATCTTTAGGTATTTCAAAGGAACCATAGATCTTGGATTGTGGTACCCTAGCAAGGATTCATTCACTTTAAAATCCTATTCAAATGCATATTGGGAAGGTTTTGTAGATGACATAAAAAGTACAAGTGGAAGAGAATTATTCTTAGGAGAATCATTGGTAGCTTGGATAAGAAAGAAAAAATCCTCAATTTCTCTATCTAGCACTGAATCTAAGTATATCACAATAGAAAAATGTTGCACACAAGTGGAATGGATGAAACAAACCTTACAAGACATCAAAATAGTGTTTGAAGAACCTACTACTATATACTTTGATAATACAAGCGCTATAAGTCTCTCCAAGAACCCTGTCCAACACTCCAAATCAAAACACATTCCCATAAAATACCACTATCTAAGAGATCAGGCCGAAAATAAGAAAATTAAATTGGAATATGTCCCAACACAAGAACAAGTGGCATATATTTTCACTAAACCCTTAAGAAAAGAAGTATTTCAATATCTCAGGAAAACATTGGGAGTAATCCCTCTTCCAATCTAATCTGTCAAGTAAATAATGCATCAATTGGCACCAATTCAGGGGGAGAAAATAATCAAAGTCAGGAGGAGTCATTCAGTTATGACAGGAAAAGTATGATTACAGGAGGAGTTACCTGAGTTCATATTCTGGTTAGAAGCATATAGATAGAAAAATATTTACCGTAGGGGAAGCAACCATTTTCCATTGATGTCAAAGGGGGAGAGTAACTTCATAGGAGAGAAACATCATCACAGGGGGAGTTGTGTATGAAGTTGGTGTGTTTCCATCAATGACAAAGGGGAAGATTGTTGGACATAGTGTCATTGATGTCAAACAGTAGGAAAATATGTAGAGATTAAAAGATCGGGAGGGTTAGCGAGTGAAGGTCAAAGCTCAGAATAGATGATGCACATTGCAGAAACATGATCAGATCAAGTCAGGATTGTTGGATATGAAAGGACCAGATCAATGACAGGGATGTATTGTGGAGAGAAAAAGGAGAATTAAACAACGTGTTATTCCCAATCCCACAATGATTCTAGACTGTCATATTACAAGAGAAGGATTGTTGGAGGACTAGTCAACAATCAGATCAAATCTGAATCGTTGGATACACAAGTGCCAGATAAATGGCAAGGATAGATTGCAAGGAGCAAAAGGAGAATTAAACAACATGTTATTTCCAATCCCACAATTATTCTATACCATCAGATCTTATAGACTCAAATATCGACGACTATGGTTGATCCACCAAACGATCAGATTAAGTCATGACCATGGGATATGCAAGCGCAGATCAAGGGAAGGGATTGATTGTAGACTGCAAAGGGAGAATTAAACAATGCATTAATTCCAATCTCTCAATTAGTCTAGACCGTCGATCGTCACCTACCAAATAGATCTACGGTTGGCATCAGTTCCACTACCAGTGAGAATTTTTACCATTGCGGAGTTCAACAATAGTTTTAAATGTCGTGCTAGTTGCGACCCCACAATCATCCCTGATCATTGATCTAATCCTAGACCATGCTCGACTAGTTGGATCAATTTAAGTGGAAGGATAGGATAAGAAAATAAGAAGAGCCATTGGATCTAAACCAAGTCAAAGCAACATCGTAGACAGATCGAGTCATCGATCTAAGATCGTGATCAACGAACAACATTCATTTCGGGTTAAAAGTTGTGAGGAGTTTACACTTCAGGGAATCTCACTTCAAGTGAACTAGGAAATGGATCAATCGAATTACCTGAAGTCTCAAAGGCCAAAGTCCTGAAGTGGATATGAGTAGTCTATTTAGAGGAACACTTCAGGTAGTATCTTGACCGTTAGATCAAGGAGAAGAATATGTGCCACATCAGGAGGTCTACGTCAGCATACCATTTCAACAAGGACACATGGAATAATCAAATAATGACAAGTGTCAATATGAAATCGACATTTTAGGTATGTGTAAATCATGAATCTGAGTAACATGTGGCAACCACTCTGCCTATGCCACATCATCAAGTGACATCAGTAAGTTATGTCACTTCGGGAGTTTTACTTTGGGATTTTCACCACTAGAAAATGACCTAAGTCCTGAAGTCCTGAAGACTGAAGTCCTGAAGTGAACATGAGTCATCCAATCTAAAGAAAAATTCGGGAGCATTTTCAATCGTTGAAGATTATGGACACACGTCTGTTATTCGGGAGATTTTTAAAAATGCTAGAAGTCACGAAGGTTGAAGTACCAAATTCCAGAAGTAAACGAGAATCGTCCATCTCATCGAGAGATTAAAACATGACCATTGATTTTGATAAGTGATCAAGCACTCGCTTGACCTAGCGCCTGGTCACCACCTGTGGTCATATGGAATAAGACAAATAAAGGTAAAAGATTATACATCGCTTAAGATGATAAGCCCATGGTTTTGCATTGTCGGTCATATGTAATGGTTTGAAAGAAGTGCCTCAGTAGAACTTGATTTTTGCAGTAGTTGCAGTGATTATGGTTAAGTTAAATGAAGAGGTGTGATGGTCCAAATGAAAGGACACAATGAATTATATATCACACCATTTTGAAGATTAAATAAAAGAGATAGAGTGGTGAGAAGAATAGGTCTTTGCAGTCTGAATCATATGATATATTAAATCATAGAAGAAGAGAGAGAAGAAGTGAAGACATGATACAAAAGTTTTCCTGATTCATAAATTAAGGGTGGTTGGGTCATCCGAGGGCAGGTTGGAGCTTGCAGGGGAGTAGGTGTGTCCTTGTTAGTTGTAGCTGACTAAACAGGGGGTCAACGTCTCCTACTAGCTGGTGACGGTGAACAAGGGGAGTAAGTGCTTCCTTATTAGTTGTAGCTAACTAAAATGGGGGTCGAAGCCTCCTACCATTTGGTGTTGGTGAACAAGGGTGTGGATGCATCCTGATCAGTTGATGTTGATCTAAAAGGAAGATCTTTCTTCTATGTAACTTGTAAAACAAAATTTTTCAGTTAATAGAAAAGTGTTTGTGGTTTTCCCAATTGGGTTCCATGATAAAATATTGTGTTAAAATTTTGTTTGCATTAAAAAAAAAATTGATAAATTTATTGTGTCACTGATTCACCCCCCCTTCTCAATGACAGGATCTGATCCTTCAGGATTGTTTTGATCGGGGTGATTGAATTGAAGAACCAGAACAAGTTGTATTTAATATGCTAGAAGGAATGAAAATGAAATCCATATTTTATGAGCTCCCTTACTGGAAGGATCTATTAATATCTCACCTATTAGATCCTATGAACATATTCAAAAATGTCCCAGATCCTATATTTCGACATATATGAAACAAAGAGAAGGACACCTTGTCTTCGAGGAGAGATATTTCTCTTTCGCGTACCAAATTTGATAGAAGACATTTGTGGCCAAACAGGGAAAATGAAACATATGCAGAAGCTCCATGGATTTTGAAAAAAAAAAGAGCTAGACCAACTAAAAAATATCATACGTTCAATAAGGACACCTACTAGCTATGAGTCATAATTGGATAAATCTTTTATAGTTGATGGACATATCACAGGATTTAAAACACATGATTTTCATAATTTTTTGTAGGTATTATATATCATCATTTATTGGTAACATTGATTTAGTACTAAATATATTTTGATATTTTTTTGTGTGAAAAATTACTAATGAGCTCTGATGAATGTGTTTGATAGCATATCATGCCATTGGCAATTAGGGGGGATTCATGTCTTATCATTGACTTAAGGAAT
>ML830467.1:41136-56089 GCA_009831015.1 Picea engelmannii | reverse complement strand
AGATCTACTATACAAAGCTATGGAAACCAACAGAACAACCTATTGGGATAATACCCACAAGAGATGGAAAGTTTCCTCAGAAGATCATTCAAGCCATGTTTAATGTGGTGATATGGGTTTTTAGGGATGTCCAGTCATAGTAAGACCAATGGAAGGTGTTGTCCGTGGGTGCCTTTGTAGGAGGCGAGTTGTACCTGTCATGGATGCATTTTTTCCAAGCCTTTTTATTGCCTCATCTTTCTTTTATTTGTTTCAAGGTCTGACGAAGAGGACACTGCCTTGGCTTGGTGGCCAGAGCTAATAGCGTTACCCATTGGTATCTTCACAGAAATGAGAAGGTTGGCTCGTGATTAGACCCCCTTTCCTTTGTCCATGCAACCAAAGGTCACTGCCCTGGCTTGGTGACCAGATAGTGGAAATGTCACACTGCTAAATACCTATGAACATAATAGGTCGACTCGTGATGAGACCTCCCATCCTCTTGGTTAGGTCTTGTTTTATTATTATTATTTTTCTTAGGGTCCCTTTAGTTTCTTATCGAGAGGCTTTTTATTGCCTTCTCGGGGATCCCGTGGGCGAAGCATCTCTAGGTTTTATTTCCTATGACTTTTATCTTTTACCAGTTGCTTTTACCCCCTGGGGCTTTAGCCCCTTCTTCCCACAAGACAAAGTGTACCCTGAGAGGTCATCCTAATGGCCAGACTAGGCAAATGGGATGGATGAGCGGGGTATAAGATGTAAAATTGATAAGATGGTGGGAGCGGACGATGGTTCTGCAAATCCCCCTTGGTGGCTAACCAAAACCCATGAATATCAGCTTGCTAAGTTACCCCAACAATGGTCAAGTGGATTAGTGTAAGATCCAAGCAGTCATCAGAAATGAAAGGAACCTAATGCATATATAATAAGGTTATAANAATCAAATATGACACATACCATGATACCTCGGACCAATTACCTCATGGAGAAAGAATCCTCTCCTATGCAAGCCCAGGCCGATGGTGATGGAAACTGCTACTGCTGACAGGAAAAATCTGACGAAGAAGAAGAAAGATGGGCCCTCCAGGTCCATGCTCAAGTCAATCCCACTCTCGGTACTCCATGCCTAGGACCATGTGGGCCTCGAGACATGATCTCCTAGTTATCCCTAGATATCGGGGATAACAGTGTCAACAGATTAGTAATTCTGGAGGAATCTATTCAAGAGGTTTTCAGTTGAGATTTGAGACTCCTGAATCCCAGAGAGATGGAGAGCCGAAGTAAATCTCGATTATCTAATCATATAAGAGGATCTCAGCCATTGATCTACCAAGAGCCACGCGTCACCAGATCCAGGGCTTCAGATAAAAGCCAGTGGGTCTAGATAAGTTTTGAAATTTGAGATTTTCGAAGTCCGAAGACCCGAAGTAAGCCTCAACCATCAGATTAAGGAGGACACACAGTGCAGATCCATGGACTTTGGGTGAAGACTCGAAATGAATCTTATTCATCCGATCTAGGAGGACACATGGTGACAGATTGGCTAGTTAGGGAATGCGAAGTTTGGGAGAATTAGAAGTGTGCTAGCATGGAAACTCCCGAAGTCCCGAAGAGCCGAAGTGATGGGGCACGATGACATCACCAGGAGGTGATGTGGACCCTGGAATTTCCAAAGTGATGTGGCTTACGGACGTCACCTGAGATGGTGTGGACACATGGGATGTGTGCCACGTATCAGTAAGTTTTGAGCATTTGGAGTATTGAAAATTCAGTTAGAACGTGACACGTGTCACCCACCTTATTGGGCCACATGTCTGCTTCTAGTATTTTGGCACGTGGCGACAGATTATGCAGTCTGGAGACTGGGCACTTCAGAGGGGAAAGATGTGACAGGTTGCATTGGGTCAAAAACTTCCGAAGGCCGAAGCACATATCGACCATTGATTCCAGAAGACAAACGTCGATTAAGAATCGTCGAATTCGGGTAAAACCACTTCGGGAGAAAGTGAAGGAGGAATTTTTGAAACTTTTGAAGCCTGAAGAGCTGAAGCGATTCACAGACATTGATATGTGGGAGTACACCTGTCGACAGATCATGAACTCTGTGTAAAAGTGTTCCGGGAGGAGGCAAGCAAGGAAAGTTGAGACTCCCGAAGCACTGATTCCCAAAGTGATCTCGATCATTGATCGTGAAAGAAGAAGAGGATCATTGATCCAGTCCTGGCTGAAATTTTTGAAGTCCCGAAACTCTGGACAAACTTTTTTTCAGCTAAGAACAGGGTCATGGCCATGTTCATATGCATATTGGGAGATGAGGGAAAGAGGGCTAAGGGTCAAATTGGTTGTCTTCGAGACAGAAAAGTGCTAAGGAAGGATTTAGCCACGGTTTCTAGTCGTGGTCACCTGGGAAGGTGGTTTGAAGGAAGCGCCTGTGCAGGATGAGATTCTGTGTCGGCCAAGGATAACAAGACACTGTTATTTTCGGAGAATGGGGATATGATATTCATGAACAAGAAAATAAAGAGACTTGTAGCATGGTTTGGCAATTTTGTTTATCATATGCATAATTCTAACAAAATGGTCGCTTGCACATTTTGCAGAATTAAGGGGTTTAAACACATCAACTCAAGATGTGTATTGAGTAAATGGAAGAAGGCGAGGGATTCTCCAGTCCTGATAAGGAGGTCGAAGTCCAGAATACCGTAGTTGGTAATGCAGAGATAGATTCCAATGGATGCAAGGGAAAAGGAGAGCATGAAACTTTGTTATAGATGATAAGAAGACTAAAGATACAAAGCAAACAATGAGAGACTAATGAGAGAAAAGAGTTAGATAAATGATCAAGTGTTGCAAAGATTAAATCAGTTGCAGAGACAAATGAATAAGGGATCAAAATCAAGACAAGAAGAAGAAGGCAGGTGCCATGAAAGGAGGAATGATCTTGGAAGAGGTGGTTATTCCAGAATTGCTAGTAGAGCTCATGGACACCACTCACCTCCTTACCCAGAAAGAAGTTTATGCATCGAAAGATCACATAAGAAGTCCAGAGGTGTCTCCTGTCATACACCAAAGAAGGAAACAAGATATAGATAGTTTGCAAGGAGAGATGAGGAAGATTGAGCCACCTTCCTTCGAAGGTGAAAGAGAAAGGGAAGATGATGTTGAAGCATGGTTGTTTGGGCTCAAGAGATATTTTCAGTTGCATAACTATTCATCAAACCTAGAAGCCAAGATTTCCACCTACCATTTACACAGGAAAGCTGCAATGTGGTGGGACCAACTGAAGAAAGTGGAACATGTTAATGAAAGTAGGATCACTTGGAAGAAGTTCAAGAAGTAATTCTAGAAGGATTACCTCTCAGAGCATTTCTATGAAAAGAAAATGCAGGAGTTCTTTGAACTCAGGTTGGGAATCCTGATTGTGGTAGAGTACAAGAAGAATTTATTGGGATTGTTAAAGTATGTCAGGTTCATTGGTGATGAGAAAGTGAAAATATAGAGATTTCTAAGTGGACTGACGGCCTTTTAAAAGGAAAAGATCAAATATGATGAACCCAAGACCTTGACTGAAGCCATAATGAAGGATAAATACCTATATGAGAAAGGCCAGGGAAGAGAATCCCTGCAAAAATATTGGAAGGACAAGAAGAATGTGAAGTTTGATCAGAGGAGGAAAGGATTCAAACCTCCCTTCAATAGGAATAAACCTAATAGAAATCATCAAGATCAACATGCTAAGGGATATTTCAAGAAAGAAGATTCCTTGGGAAAAAGGGGAATACCACCAATCCAATGTTGGGGATGCAAGGAAGATCACATGTACAAGGATTTACCACAGAGAAAGGAGAGAGTGAAGACTATGCACAACATCCAAGAGGATACATTAGTTGAAGATATGGGAAGCATCTATGCAGATTTAGATGATCGACAAGCAGAGTACCAATCCAATATGATCAAGGTGGAAGGTAGGATCATAAATCAACTTGTTGTTATTTTGATTGATTCAGGAGCAATTCATTGCTACATTGATCCTAAGATAGTGGATAGATTACATTTGGAGAAAAGTAAACTTGGAAAAACAAGTTTTGTTCAATTAGTCACTAGAACCAAAAGAAGAATCCATGATATGGTCAGAAGTTGTTTCATAAGTCTTAATGACATGAATACTAGTACTGATCTAAATATCATATCATTGGGGTATTGTGATATTCTAATTGGAATGGATTGGTTGGCAAGCATCATGCTATCCTAGATTGTCATAACAAGACATTTACATGTCTTGATGGAAATGAAAAATAGAGCACTATGAAAGGAATTCCAAGACCCATCTCTATAAGGGAGATTTCAGCCTTATAGCTAAAAACATGTTTTAGGAAAGGATGTCAATTGTATGCAGCTCATGTGGAAGAGCTAGATAATACAAAGGGTCCAAGTCTCGAAGATTTCTCGGTACTATAGGAATTTGAAGATGTATTCCAAGAAATACCTGGATTGCCACCAAGAAGGGAGATAGATTTATCAATTGATTTAGTGCTAGGAGTTTCCCCAGTGTCAAAAACACCTTACAGAATGAGCACACAAGAGTTAAAAGAATTATAAATGCAGTTGGAGGAATTGTTGAAGAAAGGGTACATACATACAAGTGTTTCAACTTGAGGAGCACCAATACTTTTTGTCAAAAAGAAGGATGTAACCTTGAGGTTGTGTATTGACTTACGACAACTAAACAAGTACACTATAAAGAACAAGTATCCTATACCCCAAATTAATGACCTCTTTGATCAGCTAAGAGGAGCAAAGATATTCTAAAAGATTGACCTGAGGGAAGGATACCATCAGGTAAGAATCAAGGAAGAAGAGATTCATAAGACAACCTTTAGGACCAAGTATGGGCATTATATTGAATTTGTAGTGGTTCCATTTGGACTGACCAATGCACCAGTTATCTTCATGTGCTTAATGAACAGCATATTCATAAATTATTTGGATAAGTTTTTCATAGTATTTGTGGATGACATACTTCTCTATTCTAAGTCTGAAGAGGAGCATGAACATCACTTAAGACTAGTGTTGCAAGTACTAAGAGAACATCATTTGTATGCCAAGTTGAGTAAGTGTTCTTTTTATCAAAAGCAGATCCATTACTTGGGACACATTATTTCAGAGAAGGGCATAGCAGTAGATCCAGAGAAGATCGAAGCCATTAGAGGATGGCCAACACCCAGAAATGTGTCAGATGTCACATCTTTTATGGGATTATTTGGCTACTACAAAAGGTTCATAGTAGGATTCTCTAAGATTGTTCATCCCATCACTTATTTGCAAAAGAAGGGAACTAAATTTGAATGGACACTCAAATGTGAAAAGAATTTTTATCTGTTGAATGAATTACTTACTAGTGCACCTATGTTAAATATTGTTGACCCAAATGAAATTTTGGTGGTATGTACAAATGCGTGTAAGGAAGAACTTGGGGGATTCCTCACGCAAAATGGACATGTCATTGGATATGAGTCTAGAAAGATTAAGGAACATGATAGGAACTATGCCACCCACGATTTGGAACTTGTTGCCATTGGTCACGCCTTGAGGATGTGGAGGCATTATCTCATGGGGAATAAATTCAAATTAAGGATAGACCACATTGGCCTGAAGTATATTTTTGAACAGTCAGCCTTGAATGTCAGGAAAACAAGATGGATGGAGTTTTTAAGTGAATATGACTTCGATATCAATCATATCAAGGGAAAGGAGAATAAAGTTTTCGATGCACTTAGTAGAAGAGTGCATATCATGCATGCTACTGCTGTCAATATGCATCAGTCAAACTTGAAGAGAAAAATTTTAGATGGTCTTGTTACAGACCAGCATTACCTACAGCTAAAGGAAAACTTACAGCAAGGAGATGTGCAGCAGAAAATAAAGGAGTATGAGATAAAGGAAGACAGACTACTCATGCATAAAAATATAATATATGTTTCTAGTTCTAGAGAACTGAGGAATTTGGTACTGAAGGAAATGCATGATATTACTTATGCTGGACATCCTGGTTACCAGAAAACAATTACAGTAGTAAGAATCTAGTTTTTACATCGCTCAATGTATGGAATGTGAGAAGGTAAAGGCTGAGCATAGGCACCCAGTGGGTTTTTTGCAGCCATTGCCAATTCCAAAGAATAAATGGGAAGTGATCATCATGGATTTCATCAAAGGATTACCCAGAACGAATAAGCAACATGATTCAATCATGGTGGTGGTTGAAAAATTAACAAAGGTTTCTCATTGTGTTCCTATGAAGACAACGCATACAACGACTAATATTGAAAAAAAATCATGAAGGAAATTGCTAGGTTGCATGGGATACCTGGGACAATTGTCTCAGACAGAGATACAAAGTTTACCTCCAATTTGTGGAGGGGATTGTTTAAAGTATTTGGCAAAAACCTAAAATTTAGCACAGCATATCATCCCCAAAGAGATGGGAAAACAAATAGAGTCAATCGAATAATTGAAGACACGCTGAGAATGTATGTGATGGATAAGCCATCTAAGTGGGAAGATTACTTACACTTGGTTGATTTTGCATATAATAATGGGTATCAAGATTCATTGAGAATGAGCCCATTTGAAGCCTTGTATGGTAGGAAATGTGATACTCCAGTAAGTTGGGACAACCCAGTAGATAGAGTGGTACTTGGGCCGGAGTTGCTCAAGGACATGGAAGACTAGGTGGTCAAGATCAAGTAGAATTTAAAGGCAGCTCAGGATAGATAGAAAGTTTATGCAGACAAGAACAAGATAGCTAGAGAATTTAAAGTAGGGGAGCATGTACTTTTGAAAGTGAATCCCAAGAAAATCTCTTTGAAATTGGGTAGTTGTACAAAGATGGCAGTTATATTTTGTGGTCCATTTGAAATATTGGACAGAATAGGGCCAGTTGCATACATGCTTGCATTCCTGCTTCCATGAATGTGCATAATGTATTTCATGTCTCTTTACTAAATAGATATGTACATGATCCTAACCATGTTATTGATTGGCATATGATTCAGGTAGAGACAGAGGGATATTTTCAGGTTCATCTAGTGCGGGTATTGGATAGAAAAGTCAAAATGCTTCGGAATCGAGTTATACAGCTGGTAAAAGTTCGGTGGACCTGCTACGGTCCTGAAGATTCTACCTGGGAGCATGAATATTCCATGTGGGTAGATTACCCATAGATTTTTGAATAAATTTGAGATTTTGATCTCTATTTTGTATATGCACTAAGGACAGTGCCAAAATAAGGGGGAGGGGATGTAACACCCCAGGTTTTGAACCCCCATTTTTAAATAATGTATTGTTACAATGTTGAGAGGCCAGAGTGCCCTAAAAATTATTAAAAGGCCAGTGTGCCCAAGACATGTAATGTTTTTTTCATTATTAATAATAAATACATGGTTGTCTGCTAGACGGACAAGGACTAGAGTTATAGGGGGATATGATTCCACAAGAGAGGGGGCTTGAGGGGCTAAGTATTTATTCCTATTATAATTACCCTTTTTTTCTAAGGGAGGGGATCGGTTACGTGAGCTTCTTGGGGAAGGCCAGGAGGTTCTTGATTCCCCCCTCGAAATTACTTAAACCCGCCTCTGGTCTAATGGGGGGGTTGGTCGTTGGCTCATTTTCTCCTTCACTTCTATATTTAAACCATTCTATCCCTCATGCTCTTTCATGCATGCACCTCCATGCACCCACTTACCCGTTCATTAATCCATCTGTCATATGCGTCTTGGCTTGGGGAAAGGGAGCTGAACTACTAAAGATTAACCACGGGATAGTTCATTATAGTGGTCGTTGGTGTGATCCAGCCATGACCTTAGGCTACATGTGTGAGATGCGTTGGCTTGTGTCTAGCGTTGCTCACAGCTATGAGTCCTGAGAGTTCCAGCATTGAGATTCTGGACCAGTTGCGTTGGAGCCCATATAAGGAGAAGGACTGCCTAAGGGACTACGTGGCAGAGAAGGGTAGAGGTTTGTTCTCTTGGGTGGTGCAAGTTGGGTAGAAGAGAGTTGGGTACTTGGATTTTTGTGAGATCTAGGAAGCCTATGAGAGCTTGGTTGTTGACTAGTTTGGGAAGCCAAGTAACACTCTGAAACCATCCTTGTGGATTCATAGCCCTGGATCGGGGGTGAAGCTGTTGTTGAGAATTGGAACAGTGGTGTCTATGGTTGGGTGGAATGTCCTTGGTCTGCAACTTGTTGGTTTCATCTTTCATAAATATAATTTATCTATGTTATGGTATCATTTACATGTATATGAATGTATTTCCATTGTGTATATTTAATTATCCTTTAATTTAATCTGTAGACTATGCATGCTTGTTGGATATTGTTGTGCATGTCATTAAAGTCTTTTCTTTTATGCATCCTTAAATTTTAAAAGGTATCTATAAGATAAAGAAGTCCAAGGGTAAGCTTGAAGGTAGTGTACCCTGGCCTGTGAGTGGTTGGGTATGTTACAGTTTTATTTCCTATCGAGTTATTGCGTAGGGTTTTTACCACGTTATGGCATCTTTCCAATACAATGATGGGGAGAAAATTTTAGAATGACTCTATTCTATTCACATGTCCTTTAAAATTTAGCAATGCTTCAAGTCATGTGGCCCGAAGTATGTGCTTGGTAATGGTATCTACTTGTTTATGGACTTGATTGACAAAATGAAAGGAAAAAAAGATAATACAGAGAAGACAAAATTAAAAACAAGAATGAGTAGAGTGCAATTCATTAAAGAAAAAGAGTTGAGCTAAATAAGCTTCAGCAAATCAAGAAAATCAAGAAACAATCATACAGTTGGCAGTGTATAGTCACATACTGTTGAGGTTACATATACAATTAATACTCCCTCTTAAAATCAACAGTTACAAACATCAACACTGATAATGCCCAAGTGTTGTCTCTGAAAATCAAAAATTGATTTTCCTAGTGGCTTTGTAAAAATATCTGTGATTTGATCTCGAGAGCCACAGAATTGAAGTGTGATGTCACCATTATTGACTAGCTCGTGTATGAAGTGAAAATGAGTGTCAATATGCTTTCTTTTCTTGTGAAACACATGGTTTTTGGATAGAGAGATTGTTGAGGTGTTATCATAGAAAATAGGAGTTGGATCCTTTTTTGTATGTGACATATCATTCAATATTTTTCTCAGCCACACAGCTTGACAGGAAGTTGAGGTAGCAGCGACATACTCTACCTATGTAGAAGATATTAAATACATTGGGTTGCTTCTTTGATGCCCAAGAAATCAGGTTTGTGCCCAGGTGAAAAGCATGTCCTGAGGTGATTTTTTGGTCGTCTAGGCTGCCTAAAAAATCATTGTCTGTGTAACCAGAGAGATGATTATCATCAGAATGAGTGTACCATAAGCCAAAATTAAGAGTTCCTGCAACATATCTCAAAATCCTTTTCGTCGTCTTCCAGTGAGAATCTTTGGGGGATTCCATGAACCTAGAATCAAAGTTGCCTGCATACATAATATCAGGCCTAGTTGTTGTAAGATACAACAAACTTCCTACTAAAATTTGGTACATGGTAGAATCCATTGTAGGGCCGTCATCTTGCTTGCTCACTTTTGTGCCTACGGGTATAGGAGTTTGTGTTGGATTGTAGTCTTCCATGCATAATATTTTGATGATGTCTTTTGCATACTTTTGCTAACAAAAAAAAATGTCTTTGGTTGATTGGTCAACCTCAATCCCAAAAAATATTTCATTATGCCAAGATCTGTCATATCAAACTCAGATTGCATGGCATGTTTAAAACTAGTTAACTCAGGATTTTCAGTATCTATCATGTCATCAACATATAAACATACAATCAAAATGTTATCTTGCCGATTAGTTTTGGTGTATAGAGTTGGCTCATTTTGGCTTCTACTGAAACCACTCTTGATCAGAAAAGTGTCAATTTTGTTGTACCAAGCTCTTGGAGCTTTCTTTAAGACATACAAGGCTTTCTTCAACCGATACACTTTGGTTGGTTGCTCTTTGACTTCAAATCCAAGTAGTTGGTCCACATAGACCTCTTCTTCTAAGATACCATTCAAGAAAGCTGACTTAACATCCATTTGGTATACTTTCCATTTGTGTTGAGATACTATGGCTAAGAGAGTCCTTACAGTGTCCAACCTTGCTACTGGAGAAAAAGTATCACCATAATCAATACTTGGTTGTTGTGAGAATCCTTTGGCAACAAGTCTTGCCTTGTGTTTTTCAATCTTCCCCTTTTCATTGAGTTTAGTTTTGTAAACCCACCTGACACCAATATTTTTCTTATGTCTGGGACGATCAACAAGATCCCATTTCTTGTTCTTCTCAATGGAGTCAATCTCTTATTTCATGGATTGAACCCAATGTGGCTCTTTAGATGCCTCTTTAAAATATGTAGGTTGACATGACATTAATGAAAAAAGATTGTGTTGATCAATATCATCCAACTGTTGATGGATTTCTCTCAAGATTCGAGTTCTCTAATTCTGAAGTTCAGAGGATGATTTTTTCTTGAAGTAGAGTTATCCTGAGGACTTTCAGGATGTCCTTGTATTTGCAATCTTGGAAGAGAAGGATGTTGTGTTTGTTGTCCTAAATTTTCTGTGTTTTCAGGAAGTGGCAACAATGTATTTTGACTATCCATAGGCTGATTTTCAAACTCACTCCAAAACTGATTTTCAAGAAATTTGACATCTCTGGTGAGAATTAGTTTCTTTGAAATCAGATTGTAGAGTCTGTAGTCTTTAGATGTTTCACTGTAGAAAAAAAAAATGCATTTCTCACTTCTATCATCAAGTTTATTCCTGAATTCGGAAGGTATGTGAGAGAATGTTATGCATCCAAATGTCCTAAAATGAGCAACATTTATCTTTGTCCCACTCCATGCTTCTTGAGGGACCTTCATCTTGAAACTGGTGGTTAGAGATCTGTTCAGGAGATAAACTGAGCATGCTACTGCTTTAGCCCAAAATAGATTTGACAGACATTTCTCTTTGAGAAGGCTTCTTGCCATGTTCATTATCTTCTGATTTTTCCTTTCAGCCACTCCATTTTGTTGTGGAGTATACCTGGTTGTAGTTTGCATGATGATGCCTTTTGATTTGCAAAAAATTGCAAATTATTTGGAGATGTATTCTCCTCCTCCACTTGACTTGAGAACTTTTACATATTTTCCACTCTGATTTCCATATTCAACTTTGAATTCTTTGAACTTTGCAAAGGTTTCAGACTTGTGTCTGAGAAAATAGATTCAAATTTTTCTGCTAAAGTCATCAATAAATGGTAGAAAATAAATTCTACCACCTATTGAATTTGTTTTCATTGTTCCACATAGTCTCTAAGTGTTGTTTGGCTTGTGTGGAGGACTGTGGAAAACTAGTTCTCCTATGTTTTCCAAGAATGCAAGACTGATTGTGCTCTTTGAAGAAAGGTAGACCTTTGACCATGGAGTGATTTTGTAGAAGGATTAGACTCTGAAATGATAGATGTCCAAATCTTTGATGCCAAACCATAGTTTCATTGGGGGTGGATGCACTTTGTGCATATGATTGGATCAGATTTGCAGTTCTAAGGGTCAAGGGAAACATTCTATTCCTAGTCATGTGGATTTCAGAAATCAATTTTCTATTGGGGGTTTTATCATATATCCTACATGATGTTCCTTCAAAAAGTACATTATAGCCATGTTCAATTAGTTTTCATACACTTAAGAGATTATGTTTCGGATCTAGAACATGATAGACATTGTTTATGTCTTTCTTTACATTTTGTTTAGTAAGAATAGGTACAGTTCCTTTTCCTTGAAATTTGACTAAAGAATCATTTCCAAGTCTAATATCAGATGAACTTGAAGAATCAATGCATGAAAGTAAATCTTGGTTACCTATCATGTGATTGTTGCATCCATTGTCCAGCAACTAGAGATCTTTTTGTTGTTCTTCAATCTTATGGCATGAGAGAAACATGTCATCTAAGGTTTCTTCTTCATGATTTGAGAGATGTGTTATGCCTCAGAGATGATTTGCTTACTTCTTATGGAATTCAGATCCATAGTGCCCATACATTTTGCAGTAATAGCACTGTATGTTTGATTTGTCATTTGATCTTCTCCCTCTACCTCTTTGAGGCCTGAAATTATGATTCTGGTTTTGTTCTCTGTGACCTTGGAAATTCTGATTATGGTTTGGTTTTCTGTGACCTTCACTTGAGTGATGGTTACTTGGACTTCTCCCTGTTCCTTGGTGACCTCTGCCTCTACCTCTGCCTCTGCCTCTCCCTCTTCTAAAGGATAATTGACTCTTGAAGGCATTGGCTATTGACTCATCTTCAAGATGTATTCTTGTCTCATGTGTCAATAGAGAGCCCATTAGTTCATCAATTGAAAATTTTGACAGATACTTGGATTCAAGGATGGCTATAACAACCATTTCAAATTTATTTGGTAGGCTTCTAAGGACTTTCTCAACAATTATTTGATTAGGGATGGCTTCACCAGTCAATCTGATCTGGTTTACAATCCCCATGAATCTGGTCATAAACTGATCAACATTTTCAAATTCTGTCATTTTTAAAGTCTCAAAGTGTGTCCTCAGGGTCTACAGCTTGACAGTTTTGACCCTGTCATTTCCTTGGTAAGATGATTTAAGGATGTCCTAGGCCTGTTTTGAAGTAACAGCGCATGTGATTTTTTAGAAAATTGATTCATCCATTGAATTTTGAATCCAGAATTTTTCTATATTCTCTTTGTTCCTCTATGTTTCCTGAGCAGTTCTCTGTTGATTGGTCATGGAAGCAAGGTCTGTTGGATCTGGTTCCATGTAGCCAAGATCCATTGGATTTCGGGACTCTTGTTCTTGTAAAAAAGATCTCATTATAAGAGACCAAAACTCATAGTTATTTCCAAGAAGAATCGGTCCTTGTGTTGGTCCTAAATTGCTAGAAGTGGCCATCTTGAAACAAAACAAAAATAATTGTTAGCTATTTGCATGCTTACCTGTTTTTTGTGCATAAAACCAGGTCTGCAAAATCCGTTGTGTAACTTTCGTCCAAAAATCATGGGGTAGACCACTTCTTTAACTTTCATTTGGTTGGATCTGACTATATGAGCACGAGATCTACGGAGTCAGAACTATGAGCTCTATTCTTTAGCAATTGTAGCCCCTCTAATGGTGGAATTGGGCTTGTTGTGTTTACTCAAAAGCCAAAAAAAAATTCAAAGTTTATCTTCTCATGTGACAAAGGGCTTGAAACTAGGCGCTCCGGGTCTTCAAGCTTTGGGCGTTTAAATGTTAAAGGTCTCAATTTCTCTGAATAGCAGAATGGCCAAATAACGGTCTTATTTCAAAGATCGAGGGTCCTCATTGATTTGAGATCAACGGTCCTCAATTACTTTGGGACTTCGGACCTTCCAATGTTACTACTACAAAGATCAATGGTTCTTGTTGATTTGACATCAACAATCCACAATTACTTCTAGACTTCGGGCTTTCCGTTGTCACTGCTGCAAAGATCAACGGTTCTTGTTGATTTGAGATCAATGGTCCACAATTACTTCGGGACTTCGGGCTTCTGGCCTTTTCAATGCAGGGGTCTTACAATCCTCTGAAGTGTCATATCTCTTAAGTGAGATATTTGCCTACATGTGTCCTCTTGATTTGGACGGTTGAGATGTAATTAGGGAGTTTGGGCTTCAGGAGTTTTTGCCCGCTTGCTTGCACAATCCTCTGAAGTGTCGTATTTTCGAAGTGAGAGATATGCCTCCATGTGGCCTCTTGTTTTGGACAGCCAAGATTCACTTCAAGAGTTCAGGCTTCAGGAGTTTTCTCCTGCTCGTTCGCGCAATCCTCCAAAGTGTTGACCTTCTGGAGTGACAGATCTGTCGACGCGTGTCCTCAACTTTTAATGGCTCATATTTACTTTGGGACTTCGAGTATATCTCGCTCCACAAAACCTTCCAGAGTGTTAGGTCTCTGAAGTGAGGGATCTGGCGCTGCATGTCCTTGTTGATGGATGGTCTAGATGAACTTCGGGGTGAAATCATGAAGATGGGTTACACTTTTGCTTGTTTTATGAGAAAAAAATTGTATTTTCACAAGTTATTCAACTTCCGACATACAAAAGTATTTTTTTATTTACAATTTCACTTTACAGTAAAAACAAAACTTGTGAAGAATTGTGTTAGCTTTCCAATGACTATTTTTCAAATTTTTTTTATCACGATTTGATATGTCAATTTGACAATTGTTTAACAGTGTGTTTCTTAAACATGAAATGAATGATAATGAGTTACTTATTTCTACAACAATGTATATATTATTAAACTTATGTTTTTAAGAAACAAAATATACTGCAACAATCTACAGAGACTCTATTTTATTATGACTATTATTTTGAATTTAACGGATGAATATTATAATTTCTAGAATTTTTTGAAGTTGACCAAGCTGAAAATGTTGCAGAGTTTAAAAACATATTTTTCTACACCTTGTATCTAGCTTAATTTTTACTTAAAACTAAAATTTAAATATACCCTTTTGAAAAGAACAGTTTAAGGATTATGAATATAATTTTTTCAAATTTTTTCCCTATATATTTTTTGAGATACCGATATTTCTTTTCACCGAATCATAATGTCTGCTGAAAATATTATGTAGTGATTTTTTTAAAAAATTAAATAAAATTAGATAAAAATAAAGAAAATGAAAAAAAATTATACGAATTGAAAGTAGATTCAATTTTGGAAATGCTGGTGTCATTTTCAAAACCAAATCCTCAATGTTTGCAGGAGTCCGCAACCTCTAAAGTTTAGTTATGCTTGGGGCATTTCTCTGGTTTTGGTTTTCAGTTGCAATTTCATTTTTTTGGCCGAAATAATATTTCGGCTGAAAGTATAAAATCTAACGGAATACGTTAAATTAAACGGTTTCCAGGTCTTTCGGCCGAA
>ML830466.1:28359-41510 GCA_009831015.1 Picea engelmannii | reverse complement strand
AAGGGAATAAAGTCAGTTTTATTTCCCAAAAGTATTCAGCTGTAGATAAAAGATTCAATGGAGAAAGATGGTTGGGATGAGTTCAACTATCCGAAATTTTTTGCATTGTTTTTAGTTTTGTTATGATTATCCCCTAGCAGATAGGAAGAAGTTGTTTATTGTTTCTTGTTTTTTAAAACAACATTTTGTAGTGCCAGAGGGGAGGGAGAAGACTCGAGAGGAGAATTTGGGAGGCCTATGTAGGAATTATTGTAAGCCTATGGGCATTTATTTAAAGTATTCATTTCTGACATTGAACATCTAGGTGTATTGTTTTACCAAATTGTGATCTCTTCTTGTTTTACATTCTATATTCATCTTACTTTGTCTTCATCTTACTTGAAAGAAATGCAGACATTAAGAATCAATGGCTGCTCATGGATGATAGATTCCCGAGTGGTAAAGATTTTTCCGTGATTTCCTATTATCAATGTGTTTTGTTTCAAATACCGATGCATTCTTTTGACAGAGAAAATCTCTGTTTGGTGGATGTTCTACTATTTTTCATGTTCTCCATTCTTCTGTCCACCATCATATAAGTATTTTTGTCTGATATGCAACTCATTGGCCTTCAATCTAATAGGATGTTTACTTGACTCCATGCCCAATGGTGTTTTAACTGATTTGCATTTAGCTTGTTTCTCTTATTCTTTCTCTTATCATCTCCCTCATCCACCTTATTTCAAAACCCAAACACATTCTTATTTATAAAATCATTGCAATAACTGAATATTTTCTAGGCTTGACCCTATAGCAGTCTAGGGGCAACTTCTAGCACTAATAGACACCATAGTGCAACCGGAATCTACCTAGGGCATCCATCTTCCGGTAAGCTCTACCACCAACTCGCGACACTTCTAAAGCAGTAATGATGGTTCTGTGTCGCAACCTGATGGAATCAATCCTATGGTAGAGGGATAAAGACAACGAGATACAAAATTCATGGTAGAAACCTAACCTACATGCTCAATTTGATCATCTGATATTTTTCCATGAATTGTAAAAAGTGTCCCAAAACTCTAAAAACTACCCCGATACCTGATCAAACCACTCCCCTGCAACTCCTGAATCACTCTAAATGGTTTTTGGTGTAAAGAAAATGATAAGGGAGGCCCAAAAAGTGACAAAAAGAGGCCAAAACGTCTATAAATAGAAGTTGGCAGCTCATTATCACCATTGCTAATTTGGAAATTGACTCTGGAGCCAAAATACCCCCTTTGATAAAAGTGGTGATTCCGGGAGCTACAATGAATAAAACAAACTTATGTTTGGACCAAGTAAGTACAAAATCCCCCATCTTGCAATTTAAATTTTTACTTTTGTTTTGGGTTCCATGTTTTTGGTGGGCGTCGACCTTTAAAAGGTCAGCCCTAGGTCCACACGAGCTGTCTCTGGAAAGACCGCGTGTACATTTGAGCAGAGTAAAGACTGCACGCATGTACACACGACTATCATTATTACAGCCCGCATGGCCCTCCTTTAATGAATAAAAAGAATTAAAAAGCAAGGGCTAACCCTCCTAAACTTTGGTGTTTTGCAGGATGTATGTTCACTGGAGAGAAAGGGAGAATGAAGAAGTTAGTGAGTTGGTCGGGGAAGATCCCAATGCTGTGGCCACGTTGATGTAATGTGGGTTACTTAAGTTTTTCCTATGTCCTTTTATGCGGGCACAATCGAGGCTACTGAATGCCTTGGTTGACTACTGGCATCCTGATGCAGAGGCTTTTATGTTAGAGGGGCAGTCACTGGTGCCCACCACCGAGGATATATACTTTTTGAATGGCCTCTCAAGGAGAAGGGAACCAGTCAACTTCCCGACGTTTCCTTCAGGGCCACATAACATAGCGGAATTGATAGCCCTTTACTGTGAGGCTGGGACAGACCGATCGAGCTCATAGGTTCCCATAAGCAAGATCACTGACTTATCACTGCAAGCGATTGTATTGCTCATTGGGTGGATTAGTGGTTCTACGGCCTTGCATCAGGCTTCCTGTGCACATATGAACTGTGTCGTTCAATGCTTGAATGCACAAATTTTTGACTGGAGTACTACATTGCTTGAGTGTATGAAGAGGCAGTTGAGAGATTGTTGACTGCGAATACAGAGGAACTTCGGGCTTGGGACTGTTTTGTGCTCATTCTTCTTTGAGAGAGTTTCGAGCTTTAGTCCTTGAGTAGTGCTACAAGGACAAAAGGCCTCTCTTCCTACAATGTGTAGATGGGAAGTATTGCTACCACAATAGGGTGGTGGAAGGACTAATGAGTCCTTCGATGATGACTTCTTTGCCTGGTTATCGCGGAAAATCCGAGTTATCAAGGAATACCTGAATGCAGGGATTGATTTTTCAAGGGATCCTGAGATACCTGTACCTCCTGGTGAGGAGCGAGGAGAGATGGGTAAGTCTCCATCTTTGTAGTTGTTTTTCTTTTTCTTTTTTGTGAACCATATGTAATTTTTATGTTGTTTTTGTTATATATCATTTTTTTATATACCAGAGTATTTGACGGATATGCGATTGTTGTGTATAGATGTGAGACCAGTGAAACCTGTTGATTATGCGAGAAACAGGCATCGTCCTCGACTAGGGGCCGCACCTTTCGCCACCGGGGGACCAACAACAGCAGGAGATCTTCCAGTCGGGGAGGCTGAGAGGGTATTGAGACGAGTCAAGCGGAACTTTACTGCACTCACTCGCATGGTCCCTATGGCAGAGATTGAGGACCTGAAACCATCTATGCAACCTCATGTAGTGGGTGCACCACAGACATGGGTCCAGTTGTTTCGGCGTTTGGAAAACATTGTAGATCAATATAACAGGGCCCATAGGCCCTGAACCTAGTTAGACATTTTACGTGCCATGAGCACTACTTGTATATATGTTTTGAGGGCATAATCCCTGTGACTCGTTATTGGTCATATTTTTGAGGCGCTTGCATCCATCTATGAACTCTGGTTACTTTATGATTATATATGGATTTTTATGTCTTTTGTGTATTATGGATCATGTGTGCAAAAATAATGTATTTACATGTTTACGTGAATGTCCTTTCATATGTGTGCAAGATGCCAATCTAAAATTTGATTAGCTAGAGTATCTGTAACTTGGTTTAATATCCTAGGAACATGAAAATATGTAATATAATCAAAGTTTCATTCTAAGAGATGTACCCTAAGGAATCGTTGGTGTAAAGTCGGATCATGCACCCGGTAGACTCTATTTAACTGAGACACAACCACTTGAGCGTCAAGATAGATCTGGAGATGAGAGATACCAAATGACAAGGCGTCACGAAGAAAATCAATAACCGCACTATACTTGGCAACATTATTTGTGGTGTCACCTAAGCATATACCTCCGGAAGATAACCACTGGCCTCGAGGTGTAAATATTACCCAAGTTGTGGAGGCAAGCCTCCTAGTGTGTCAGCTAGCACTGTTTGCGTAGCTAATGAACATCTCGGATTCACCTGACACCTGCCATAGTGACGAAAGATAACATCAATGACACGTCCATAATGTTAAAAGAAACTTAGAAAGTAATAGTACAAAGACTATACATATGTTACAAAAAGTTACCCATGGTGACCTGCCTATGAGTAATACTTCTTGAGGTAGAGCCCATTTCTAGGCTCTGCCAAAGCATTCCCTTCAAAGTCAACCAGATGATAAGAACCCTTTTCTAAAACCTATTTTATTATGCAAGGTCCAAACCACATGGGTTTGAATTTTCCTGCCCCCAGGTGGTCCTTATCTTGGTCATACACCAGGACAAGGTCACCTTCAGAGAAAATCCGAGGATGAATGAACCTATCATACTGACACTTAACCTTATGTTTGTGAGCCTCATTGGCCAGGGCCGCATCACAACGCTGCTCATTAAGCTGCTCAAGGTGTATTAACGGTTCTTCAAGTGGAGAAGTGTCTGGCAATAACTGTACTTCCAATTTTAGGGACAGGATCTGACATTCGATAGGAAAGACTGCTTCCAGCCTGTATACGAGTTGAAAAGGTGAGAAACCAATTGCAGTCTTAACAGACATTCGGTAGGCCCATAATGCCAAGTATAACTTCAAATGACAATTTGACTTGGCTGAGTTGATTGTTCGTTGTAGGATGGTGTTAAGAGATTTGTTTACAGCTTCCACCTGACCATTTGCTTGGGGGTAGTAGGGTGATAAATTTTCTTTTCGTAACTCAAGATTTGATGTTAAATCGGTCATCATCTGGTTCTGAAAGTGACTGCCATGGTCAATGACAATCTCCCTCGGGACATTGAACCTTACTATGATCTGGTTGAATAAAAAGAGAGTTGCAGTGTCTCCATCATCTTTAAATGTTGGCATAGCTTCAACCCACTTTGTGAAGTAGTCGACAACTACGATGATATAGCGGTGCCTCCTTATTGAAGGAGGGTTGCATGTAGTGTAATCAATCCCCCACTTGGTGAAGGGACCAACTATGATGACAGGAAACATGGGAGTGGGATGTGCCCTCATCTTTCAAGAGAAGATCTGGCATGGGTGGCATTTCTTGATTGATTCGATACAATCTTTGATTAGTGTCGGCTAGAAGTAACCTGCTCGAAGAATCTTTTGGGTTGTTGCAAACCTAGACAGATGACCACCACATGCTCCAGTATGGAAATTTTTAAGCATGATAACTGCTTCCTCGAGAGTGACGCATTGGCATAGGATGTAGTCTACCCCTCTCTGATACAACGTATCATCGAGGATGAGATAATTCTTTGTCTGATGGCGTATATGTCTACTCCCATCACGAGAAGCATAGGTGGGGCACTTCAAAGTCTGGAGATAGATAAGTATATCTCCATACTAGGGATCTGAAGATGTGCTAAAAAACATGTCTCCTCTGATAGGCGATTCTTAAGGCACAATGTCACCTGGATCAATTGGAAGTTCTGAAATAAGTTCTGCGAAGACCAGTGACTTTTTGGACTTCGCTGAAATGAAATCTAAGTGAAACTCCTGGAGGACGACTATCCATCTACTGATATTTCCGCCTATTACCCGTCATGTCAACATGTACTGGAATGGATTCACGACAACAATGACGATGTTCTTGCAAAACAGAACATAATAACAGAACCGTTGAACGGCATGAACTGCTACCAACACAAGTTTTTCGATATGAGAATAATTGAGTTCTGGTCCTATGAGGCCTTGGCTCAGGTAATAGATCACGTATTCTGAGAACACGTCATCTTCCTGAACTAAAACCATGCCAATGGTTGACTCTGCTGCAGCCAGATATAATAATAAATCTTTGTTATAGTTAGGTGGCCATAGCAGAGGGGCAATTGTGAGGGCATGTTTTACTTAATGTATTTCTTCAGTAAGTGCATAAATCCCTTGGTGATATCAGCATAGTTGGTGATGAAGCGTCGTAAAAAGTTCGCCTAAAAGGTGTGCCATACATTGTTGGTTGTGGGGGTTGTGGTGTGTGGTGCATGGTGTTACCAATCAATTTGTCTGCTGAGTGAGACATCTCGGGTTTATCTTGGCCAAATGGCACGGGTTTTGGGAGATCGAGAAGTACTGTGTACAAGTACCCTGATTGTGAATAGATGAGGTCGTATTGTTGAGCCTTACTGATGGCTTCTTATTCTAATTTAGGTAAGGGTGGAAGCTACATCTTTACCAAGGAGAGAGACAAGTGATCTGAGAAACCAATCAAGTCATTGTTGTTTGGTGGTTTCTGCTTTGCACAAACTACATCATCGATGCCACTCGTGAATGTGATCAGCGATATGTGTGGCTAAGGTTTGTTTAAAATCATAGAGTAGTTCAAGACCATTGTCATGGCGGATTGGTAATTGGAAGAAGGTCAAAAATGCTTTGGCCAAGCACTCGAAAGTCGCATAGGACCTTGATTTTTCATCAACATACCACTTGGGTGATGGGCCAGTGAGTGTGCGTTGAAATAATCGTAGTCAGATGGAATCATCCATAATGTTGTTGGAAGAGCACCATAAGTGGAAAGTCATGACATGGTTGGTAGGGTCATCTCCTACCTTTCCTTCAAACTTGGGGATATCTGAAGGTAGTTTGGTATGCATTGTAGGCCATGTGGGGTCATGAAATATAGGATCATTTTGTGAGTTTGTTGAGGTCCGGTATGTTGAGAGAGGCCAAATATGGCATCTGGAGTGGTGGTGGAGGATTAGTTCCAGCCATGGTGTGAGGGTTTTGTGAACCTGACCCTTGAGGTGGACTAGGTGGGTTTGTACTTGCCCTTTGAGAGGAAGTTGGCCCCCTCGCTTCCATGTAAAGGAGAGTGAGTGGACGATGGACCTTGGGGATGGGGCTGGTGGGTTGGCAAGACTAGGAACTCCCCCTAGAATAGGAGGGGTATTTAGCAAGTGTCTGGAACGACAAGGGTTCTATGGGTCCCCAATATTTTATGACTAGCTGAGTTAATGTGTGAAAATGGTGGTGAGAGAAATAAATAAACAAGAGCCTTTGCTGCAATTTTTGAACTTTACACAATATATATCCAAATCAAAATGTAATTAGAAGTGCATCATACATAAAGTGTTATGATAAAGAAGCATATATGTGGATAGGTGGATTTTTTCCATGTGGGGGAACAAAAGAAAACAAATTCTTTTGTCTTAAAAGACGTAACATCCTTCCTCTCAAATAGCACTGGACCTTCCAATAGTACTCAATAGTGGGGTCTGAAGTCACCGGAAAAGAAACTAGTGAAGAATGAAGAAATCAGTTATTATGAGGGGTAAAGGGGGCATATCCTGAAAGAACTGGCGATATTTCCCAATAGCCACACAAAATCCGATCAAGGTACAATTGCAGCCCACAATTACCACCTGGGTAGATGTCCTAAAATTTGGTCACTAGGTACCTCGGTCAAAGTGCAACATTTAGATTTTTGGCCTAAGAAATGGGTCACGGGATGGATCTCGTCCAAGAGGTGGGTGCCTCAAGGGGGGACGCACAGAACAACTAGACCTCAGCCTTCAACCCTTCATGGGTATATCCCTGCCTTATGGTGTTAGAAACACTTGAATTAGTGAATTTTTAAAAGTTCCCTATTTGACAACTTCTATTGTTTTGAAAATGTGAGAACCTGATAATGGGGAGTCATTTGGATGTCCATCCCCGAAATCCTACCTAGACTAAAAGATTTATTTTGGCACCTCCTATGGAGGAAAACTTAGTGAGTTTTCAGAAAAAATTTAGATGTGGGTGTTTGAGAGATTGGGGGTGTGAACCAACCTCGTTGAAATTAAGTGGGAGTGGATAGTTTCGTCAAGAAAAGGGTGGGGTGTTTTGGAATCGCTTTGGAGGAAACTTACTTCAACCTCCATGTTTCGAGATGAAGACTATGTGAGTGAGAAGTGAATTTGTGTGTGAACAAGTGAAAGTGTGCCAATTTTAATAATTTAGGTGTCACCTTGCTGCATGTGGACTTCGCTTGGTCCCTACAAGTGTTGATTACCTAAGTTACTATGTGTCGTTGGTACAACCTTGCAGAATTCAAAAGTCCCTAGGAAACTAGCATGTGGACATGTCGGTCCTTACTATTCCTTTAACTCCCTGATGTGATTTAATCTAAGAAAGCTTTGAAACTATCCTAGATTGTGATCATGTGGGAATGGATGGGCCCGTTACAAAACCTTTAAACTTCCCTGGTGATTTAATCTAAGAAAGAAAATTTCAACACTATCCTATCTTTGTAGCATGTGGGTATGTATGGTCCCGTTACAATCTTGAGATGTGTTTGAAAAATAAACTAAGAGGAGTCCCGAGGGGGTTGTTGTCCTGTCCTAAAGGTTTTAATCTTTTTAAGGGAGATGAAATCATTTTATGAGTGTGCAGTCTTGATCCTTAAGACATTCAGAGACTTTTGGATCTTTTCCAGGATTATGTGGCACAATTTACTATTTTTAGTGGGTTGAGAACAAGGGATCACATGTTAGTTCTGATTGCATATTCATATCCCTTGCGGAAAGATGAGATCAATGAGTATAATTTCAAGGGAATTCAGACTACTTTCTATTTTTAGTAGTGTCTATTTTTAGACAGTGACATGTGGTAGTGTTCTCTCAAATTTCAATCATCCTAGGTGATGTGGAWAGTTTCCTATCATCAAKYCRTGCCACCAATATGAGCGATAACATTACCAAGATATAACCCTCAAAACTTACACAATGACATACCTCATAACCTGTGACAACTGTTGGCACAGGGGCAGACTCATGATGGATTCAATATCATGTCAAAATTGGACCTTTTCCTATTTGGCTTCTAGCCTCTCTTGGAATCTTGGACTACAAATTGGAGTTTCCTAATTATTTTTTTCCCTTTTCCTATTTGGCCTCTAGCCTATCTTGGAATGTTGTATGGAACCTTGGTTTGATTCTTGATACCATATTTGTGAAGAAGGTATCTTTCAAATTTATTATATGTATATTATTTTCCATTATCATTGCGAAGAGAGCCAATACAAAATTGAACTTCATTTTGAATTCATACATGAATATTTTTAAAAATTTCAAAAGCTTGAGATTTATCTTTCAACAAGTACACCCAACACATCTTGGTGTAATCATCAATAAGATACATGATATATTTATTTTCATTTGAAGAAGGAACATGCATAGGGCCACACAAATCAGAATGAATCAACAATATATCATCAATGTATAATAAGCATATAAACATAGACAACATCACATCACATCAAATACATAATACACTAGAATTTACAAGGAAACTTAAATGGGAGGAAACCATGGAATTATTTCTTATATATCAAACAATACATTCATTGGAAGCACTAACTTCCCAATTCTCTAGCTGCAACTAGAAGGAGACTATGACCCCCTAATTTTCAGGCTCCAACCTAAAGGAAGCTACAACTCCCTAAATTATTTGGCTCCAACCAGAAGGAGGCTACAACCCCCTAATTCTCAGGCTCTAACTTGAAGGAATCTCCAACTCCCTGTGTTCTCCAACACCAACTGAAAGGAGGCTACAACCCCCTTTCCTTGCCTCGTCCTATCATCCTGAAATATAAATGTAGACCAACTGTCACTACCACAATCACTTCCAATATCACTATCACCATCACTACCATTGTCATTGTGTTAACCCCTAAATTTAAACCCTTGAAAATATTTAGGGTTAAGAGCCAACATGCATTCCCTTGGCTGGCATTCTAAGATTCTCCCAGAGTTTAGAACTTGTGTTGAGAAAGAGGTTGGTTCCCATCGGACGCAAGTATATGATCGGTACATGGTTTTTTGGTTTAGAGTTAGAGTTGACTTGGTTTCCAGGAATTTTTTAGAGAGATGTATACATACAACATGTGTTTCTATTTTTTAGGAGACACAGTTTGAGTGGGTCTCTTGACAATTTGGAGTAGTTCTGAGCATACAGTATGAGTCCTTGCATGATTCTAGGCCCGATGACACTTTCCCGGGCGACGTGGAAGAACTTTATGTTTTTAGCAAGTTTTTCTCAAGGCCTCATACTCAGATTATGAGCATTCAATCTTGATCCTTAAGACATCCAGAGTCTTTTGGATCTTTTCCATGATTATGTGGAACAATTTACTATTTTTAGCGGGTTGAGCACCAGGGATCACATGTTAGTTCTGATCGCATATTTAGATCCCTTGCGGAAAGACGAGATCAATGACAGTGTCTATTTTTAGTAGTGTCTATTTTTAGACAGTGACATGTGGTAGTGTTCTCTCAAATTTCAATCATCCTAGGTGATGTGGACAGTTTCCTATCATCAAGTCGTGCCACCAATATGAGTGATAACATTACCAAGATATAACCCTCAAAACTTACACAATGACATACCTCATAACCTGTGACAATTGTTAGCATAGGGGCAGACTCAGATTCAATGCTTCAACAACACACCAACAAAACCCTAACTATCGGCCTTTTCGGCAACACTTGCGAAGTAGATGAAGTCTCACCCGAGGTAGAGACAGGGCGGGTTGCAGGACTCAAGTGTCTACAACCTAGATGGGACACAGATATGTGATTACAATACTTAGCAAAGCACTTAGCAGTTAACATTCATTAGTATTTAACTCTTATTCACATCACCAGTAAAACCCTAATTACAAAGCAACGCAACATTCAACAAGATCTAACATATTCAAGCACTTATCACGTGGAAACAGATCAGATCTAGCATTCATGCACATTACTAAGCACTAAGCTACTATATCAGATGCATCTAACATACACTAAGATAATAACACTAAGCATAAATCACATCAATCACACAAAGCAACCATAACATAGGATATACGTGGTTCACCCCCAGCGTGGGGCTACATCCACCAACTCTTCCTCTTCTTTATTATCTTATGTCAATCTCCTTACATGCACAGAGCCTCAAAACCAACTCTGCATAGGATAGGAGATCTGCGCGCACCTCGCCAGATCCTCCTTCCTCGAGCTTGGAACAACACAGAGCCTTTCTTACAATTACTTGCACTCAACTCTGTAAGTTCTCAACACATGGTATGCACAGAACCAACACAATCACATAGATCCAACTACTTACATTGCTTGCACTTAGCACCGCATATATATCTTACTTACATCGCTTAGATTCTTATTTATACTTTACAAAATGGGCCTAAGCATGGGTAAACCCATGGGCTGACATCCCATACCTATTACAGAAGCCCTAAACCCAAAAATTCCGCAAAAGGTGGTGAGATTCCATGATCTCCGCTTCACCTAGCGCTTCGTCTTCAACCAGCCTGTCAAGGTCCCAAAATTGGTCAAACATGACCAGCGTTTCCACAAAACCTTATCAAGGGCCAACAGGCCCCCAACACTCACCTGTGACTTGTCCCTAGTCACTATGATCTCGGTAACTCTGCCTCGAAGGCCTCAAGCTTGGCTCAAACTGCTTTGACCTACTGTTTCGCCAGAGCCTCCTGCTTGACGAACTCCTGAATAACCTTCTCGGTGACAGGTCCTTCCAGTCATTGTTCCACTGAGGTGACTACTTGTTCTAGTTGTGCACTTTGTCCTTCAATCTCCTAAAAACACGTGCAAGATTCATCCTGCACTAGCTATAGTCTTTGGGTCACTTCCATGACTTTACTCTGGATGGCATGGACCTATTGCTAAATCGTGCGTTGTTCCTAGAACCTTTTCATTCTCTTGACTGTTGACAGTGGATTCAACTGTGCTTGCATTGTTACTGCTTGTTGTTTTGCCTCTTGGAGCTGTGACTCCAATGTCCTTAGTTCTGGATCCTCTGCAAGTCGCTCATAAGTCTGTGCACTTTGACTGCTAAGTTGCTTGCATTCTAAGGCCGATGCCTTGATTCTCTCAACCTGGAAGTTTCTTCTCTCTGATCTCACACTTCGTGCAGAATGCTTAGCACAACATGTAGTTCTAGTTCTGTTATTCGTGATTGGAGTTGCTGAATGGCTTCATCAAGCTTTCCCACCTAGCTCTTAGCAGTTTCTTCTTCCCTCTGTTCTAACCTCGTCATAGAGAAAAGTGCTCTGGTGACTGTTTCTTTAACTCCCATCTGCCTCGTGAGAAGCTTTTCTTTCTCCTTCTGGATCTGCACTCTATCCTCTGCAAACTTCACCTGAAGGTCATCTTTTTCTTGTTACACAACCCGACGTTGCTCTATGGCTTCCTATTTTGCTTTCTTCAAGGCCTCTATGGCCTTTTCTTTTTCCTCTTGGACACGACGAAGGAAAGCTTCTGTTGAGTCTACTAATCTATGTATATGGGCAGACTCATCTCCCAACTCTTCTCCTCCTGATGGTGGTGGCACATTAGACACTCTGCGGCTCAAATAAAGAGCCTGATGTACTCCTTTAAGCTCTTCTTCAATCCTGTCAGGCATTGTCTCCTATTTGGCTTCGCTTCTCTGCAATATATGCTTGGAGGTGTCTGACACAATGAAAATAATAAGGTCGGTGTCATCCACCGTTAGCATAGTCTGAAATGGAGGTTTATTGGCTTTTGACTTCATCCACGATGAAGGTTTCTTTGGAGAACCCTTTCTTTTCTTGGATGTATCTGTCTCTTCGAGGGGATCTTTAGGCGGTGTTAATTCTCCCTCCTGCTGCTTGTCTTCTTCCCCTTGGTCCTCTTATTTGTCTACTTCGTCACATCCTCCCCCTTTAGGTGAATCAGATGCAATGTGTATTTCCTGTACCTCTTCTTTCTTTTTCTTCTTGTTGTTGTTGGGTGCATCGTATTCTTTGTAGGTGACTACAGGACTTCCGACGAAGTCGGGGTCGGACAGTTTTGTCTGTTCAAATGGCACTAGAAATTCTTCAGGGTACTCCTTTGTGATTTCCTCCATATCTTCCTCGGTGAGTTTATAATAAGACTGGAGCTCTTCCTTATGTTCGTCTCTGTGCGCAGTGATATATATAAAATGCCTATCTGCACGAAACTTCGCAAATGCCCGGAACCGATGCAATGTATTAGACATCATGCGAGGGAAGGATTCAATGGCCCTCTTTAGCTGCAGATAATAGATGTGGAACATCGCATTTGACTTCCATTGCTTCGCCATGTCGACTAAGTACCATAGCGTAGTGAACTTCGCAGCTAGTGGTTCGGACGACTCAATTTTAGGGAAGGTAACTCCTTCCGACATCTCCCAAGAAATGAAGGCAATGAGAATCAACAGCCAACTGAAATGAAACTCATAGACCTAATCCTGACCTTCGCGAAAGTCTTTCTCTAACTGATTGACGAGGTAGCTCACCCATTTCATTTGCAGTCCTTCAATGCATTTTCCTGCGAGGTTGACAAGGAATGTTGGCACAGGGGCATACCTAGGGTTCAATGCTACAACAACTCACCAACAAAACCCTAAGTACTGGCCCTTTCGGCAACACCTGCGAAGCAGATGAAGTCTCACCTGAGGTAGAGGAAGGGGTGGTTGCAAGACTCAGGTGTCTTCAACCTTAGTTGGGACATAGATCTGTGATTAGAATACTTAAGAGAGCACTTAGCACCATCAGTTCCTCAATATGCAACCAATATTCACTTCGCTGATAAAACAGAGCTTCGCAACATTCACACTGATCCAATGTATTTAATCACTTAGCATAG
>ML830465.1:100906-113536 GCA_009831015.1 Picea engelmannii | reverse complement strand
CAAAAAATATTGTCCCAATACCGGATCAAATCCCTCCCATATAACTCCTGGATCACTCTAAATGGTTTTTGGTATAAAGAAACTGATAAAGGGGCCCAAAAAAGTGACAAAAAGAGGCCAAAAAGTCTATAAATAGAAGCTGACAACTCATTATCACCATTGTTGATTTGGAAATTGACTTTGAAGCCAAAAGACCCCCTTTGCCAAAGATTGTGATTCTGGGAGCTACAGTGGACGAAACGAACTTCTTCTTGGACCAAGTAAGTACAAACTCCCTTATCTAGCTATTCAATACTTCCTTTTAGCATTTAATTTATTTTTGTGGGTGGGCGTCGACCTTAAAAAGTTTGGCCCTAGGTAAACGCAGGTTGTCCAGGGACAGCCCGCGGGTACCCGCGACTGTCACCTCTACAGGTCGCGTGTACCCCCCCTCCTCGTGATGAAAAAACAAAAGGAAACATGTATTGACCCTCCTTTTCCTTGTTGTGTTTGGCAGGATGCATGTCCAATGGAGGGAAAGGGAGCACGAGGCCTCCAATGAGTTAGTGGCTGCAGATCCGAATGTTGTGGTCGTGCTGACGCAGTTTGGGTTGGTAAAATTCTTTTTATGTCCATTCATGCGCACGCAACCAAGGCTACTGAATGCCTTGGTTGATTACTGGCACCTTGATGCAGAGGCATTCATGCGAGAGGGGCAATCCTTGGTGCCAACCATCGAGGATATTTACTTTCTGACTGGCATCTCAAGAAGAGGGGAACCAGTCAACTTTCAGACTTTTCCTGCCGGGCCGAGCAATGTCTCGGAGCTGATAGATGAGTACTGTGAGGCTGGGACTGATCATAGAGGTTCCTCGGTACTTGTTAGTAGGATTACCAACCTCGCCCTACAGACTATTTTATTTCTCATTGCGTGGATTATCGACTCAACAGTTGTGCATCAGGCTTCACACGCACAGATGAACTGTGCGATCCAGTGCATGAATGCACTAATTTTTTATTGGAGTACCACAATGTTGGACTGCATGAAGAGGCAATTGACATATTTCCGACAACGGAAACATAGGAACTTCAGGTTTGGGACTATCCTGTGTTCGTTATTTTTCGAGAGAGTTTCGTGTTTCAGTCTTCGGCTGACAGTACGAGGACATTTGGCCACTTTCCCCACAGTATGCAGATGGGCAGTGTTACTTCCGCGACAGGGTGGTGGAAGGACTGTGGAGGCCTTCAACGATGAGTTTTTTTCTTGGCTGTCACGACAAATCCCGGCTATAGAGATCTACCCATATGCGGGGATCAACTTCTCGAGAGATCCAGAGATACCAGTGCCTCCTGGTGAGGAGCGAGGGGAGATGGGTAAGTCTCCACCTGTATAGTTTTTTTGTTTGCATATGTAATCTTTATGTTTTTTTTTTTTGATATATATATCATTTTTTTGTATACCAGAGTTTTTGATGGGTGAACGTTTATTGCATGCAGATGTGGGACCCGTGCGAGCTGCCGACTATGCATGGAACAGGCGTCACCCACGGCCAGAAGTCGCGGCTGTCACGGCTGGTGGAGCAGCAGTAGCAGGGAACCTCCCAGCAGGAGAGGCCGAGAGGGTCATGAGGCGAATTTAGCGAAACTTTACTGTTCTCACTCGCACAGTTCCCATGGCAGAGATAGAAGACCTACCGCCATCCATGCAAACTCATGTTGTGGGGGCACCTCGGACATGGGTCCGATTGTTTCGACATTTATCCCTAGCTGTACATGATTATAACAGGGACCATAGGCCCTGAGCAGACTTTAGAATTTTATGTGCCACGAGCACTGATATGTATATATTTTTTTAGGGCATAAGCCCAGTGACTCATTACTGTTCCCGCTTTTGAGGCGCTTGCGCCCATCTATGTACTCTGAGGATTTTATGATGTTTATATACGTTTTTTTATCTCTTTTTTGTGTCTTATGGATTACGTGTGCAAAAATGTATTTACATGCTTATGTCCATGATATTTTTATATGTGGGCAAGATGCCAATCTAAAATGTGATTAGCTAGAGTATCTGTGATTTGATTTAAACTCCTAGGAACACGAAAATATGTAATATAATCAAAGTTGTGTTCCAAGAGACGTACCCTAAGGAATCGTCGGTGTAAAGTTGGGTCATGAGCTCAGTATATTCTGTTTAGCTGCGACACAACTAGTTGAGCGTCTAGATAGACCCGGAGATGAGAGATACCCAATGACAATGCGTCAGGAACCAACTCAATAACTGCACTATACTCGGCAACATTATTTGTGGTGTCACCTAAGCATATACCTCCGTAAGATAACAACTGAACCTGTGGTGTAAAGGTTACCCAAGCTGTGGAGGCAAGCCTCCGTGTGTGTCGACTAACACCGTCCGCATACCCAACGAACAATTCAGACTCACTTGACATCTTCCATATTGACGAAAGATAACATCAATGACACATCCATAACACGTTTTAAAAGAAATGTAAAAAGGTAATAGTACAAAGACTATACATATGTTACAAAAAGTTACCCACAGTGACCTTTCTATGAGTAATACTTCTTGAGGTAGAGCCCATTTCTAGGTTCCGCCAAAGCATTCCCTTCAAAATTGACCAAACGATAAGCGCCCTTTTTTAATACCTCTTTGATAATGAAGGGTCCGAACTACATGGTTTTAAAATTTCCTGCCCCCAGGGGGTCCTTGTCTTGGTCATAGACCAGGACAAGGTCACCCTCAGAAAAAATCCGAGGACGAACAAACCTATCATATTGACACTTGACCTTATGTTTATGAGCCTTGTTGGCCAGGGCCGCATCGCGACGCTGTTCATCAAGATGCTCAAGGTGTACTAACCATTCTTCAAGTGGAGAAGTGTCCGACAATAACTGTACTGCCAATTTCAGAGATGGGATTTGACATTCAATGGGCATGACTGCTTCTAGCCCGTAAACGAGTTGGAAAGGTGAGAAACTGGTTGCAGTCTTAACTGATGTTCGGTAAGCCCATAATGCCGAGTATAACATCAAATGCCAGTTAGACTTGGCTGAGTTGATAGTTCATTGTAGAATCGTCTTAAGAGTCTTGTTTACAACTTCCACCTGCCCATTGGCTTGGGGGTAGTAAGGTGATGAATGTTCCTACTGTAACCCAAGATTTGATGTTAATTAGGATATCATTTGGTTCTGAAAGTGACTGCCATGGTCAGTGACAATCTCTCTCGGGACACCGAACCGTGCTATAATCTGGTTGAATAAGAAGAGAGTTGCAGTCTCTCCATCATCTTTAAACGTTGGCATAGATTCGACCCATTTAGTGAACTAGTCGACAGCTACAATGATATAGCGGTGCCCCCTTGCTGACGGGGTGATGCATGTAGTGTAATCAATCCCCCACTTAGTGAAGGGACCAACTGTGATGACAGGAAACATAGGAGCTGGATGTGCCCTCATCTTCCGAGAGAAGATTTGGCACGGATGGCACTTCTTGACCGACTCCATACAATCTTTGATAAGTGTGGGCCAGAAGTAACCTACTCGTAAAATATTTTGGGTTGTTTCCAACCAAGATAAGTGACCGCCACAAGCTCCTGTATGACAATCGTTGAGCACTATGACGGCTTCCTCATGAGTGAGACATCGACGCAAGACGCAATCTACACCTCTCCGATAAAACGTATCATCGAGTATGAGATAGTTCTTAGCCTGATGGTGTATATATCGACGCTCGTCATGAGAAGCAGAGGTGGGGTACTTCAAAGTCTGGAGATAGATTAGTATATCTCCGTACCAGGGGTCTGAAGCTGAAATCAAAAACATATCCCCCCGAATAGGCGAGTCCTCAGGCACAGCGTCACCTGACTCAACCGGAAGCTCTGAAATAAGTTCTGCGAAGACCAATGACTTCTTGGACTTTGTTGAAATGAAGTCTAAGTCAAATTCTTGGAGGATGACCATCCATCTACTGATTTTCCTGCCGATAACTCGTCGTGTCAACATGTACTGGAATGGATTCATGACAGCAACGACGATGGTCTTGCGAAACAGAACATAGTGACGGAACCGTTGAACAACATGAACTGCTGCCAGCGCAAGTTTTTCGAGATGGGAATAATTAAGTTCCGGTCCTACGAGGCCTCGGCTCAGGTAATAGATCACGTATTCTGAAAACGAATCATCTTCCTGAACTAAAACCATGCCTATGGTTGACTCTGCGGCAGCCAGATATAATAAGAAATTTTTGTTATAATTAGGTGGTTGTAGAAGAGGTGTGGTTGTGAGGGCATGTTTTAATGCGTCGAAAGAGCGTTGAGCGGTATCGTACCAGAAAAAGGGAACATCTTTCTTAAGTAAATGCATAAATCCCTTTGTGATTTCGGCATAGTTGGCGATGAAGCGTCGTAAGATGTTCGCCTTGCCTTGAAGACTTTGAAGTTGTAAGATTGTGCGTGGGGGGGGCAACTGAATTATTTCCTCCACCTTAAGAGGATCAACCATGATCCCTGTTGTTGATACGATGAAACCTAACAAATGTCCTGACGTGACGCAAAAGCTGCACTTGTTGGGATTCAAGCGAATCCTGAAGTAGCGACAGCATTCAAAGATTAGTCTGAGGTGTGTAGGATGATCCTTTCGCTTGCGAGAGCGTGATGCTAAATCGTCTAGATAGGCCTCGACTATAAGCTTGAGGTTGTGAAACGCAAAATACATGGCCTAATGGAAAGTGGCTCCCGCATTTTTAAGGCCAAAAGGCATCTTACGATAGGCGAACGTACGCCACATACAGATGAATGTCGTTTTGTGTTGGTCTTCAGGTTTGATTTGGATTTGATTATATCCCAAAAAACCATCCATGAACGAAAAGGATTCACAATCGGCACATTCATCAATGATCTGGTCAATGAATGGGGTTGGATAATTATCTTTTGGACATGCCTTGTTAAAATCACAGAAATCGGTACATATGTGAATCGTGCCTTGTTTCTTATCGACCGACACTGTGTTTGACACTCATTGAATCAAATGAATAGGATAAATGAAACCTGCCTTGAGAAATTTCTCAACCTCAAGCTTAATGGTTGCTATTTTCTTAGGATTGACTGGACGAAGTTTTTTTCGAACAGGCTTGGCATCAGGATATGTCGTGATTTCATGTTCAACTATTTTCGGATCAATACCTGGAATTTTCTCATAAGACCAGGCAAAAACGTCGCGGAATTCTTTGAAAAGATCTGTGTAAATCTGAATCTCTTCGGGGGAGAAATCCACCCCAATGAAGACATTCTCCACGACGCTAGGGTCACGGGAGATGTTGATAGGTATAGTTTCCATGATAGTCTCCATATTGCCCTCAGCATAAATTTCCTGTGTAGCTAAGAGGTTAATAGGACACGGTTGATCTCCCGTCATGGTGATAGTGAATTCTCCTGCCTCGATTCAGTGTAACTCTGGGAGGAAATATGATATGTGATGAAGATCGTCCCAAGGTTTTTCAGGACTAGTAATTGCTTCGATGACTGCTTCGTCGAAAGGAAAGACTAAGTCTAATGAATCGGTGGTAGCAAGAGAATTCTGAGCCCAAATAGGCTCTGGAAGTGGATCCAACTCTTGTGCGGGAATCGGATCAGGGTTAGCTGAAGCTTGCTGGACTACAGAGTACGCTACTTCAGCAGCTGACAAGGGCATGGACATGCCAGAGTACCCTGTCTCATCCATCGTGGCTGATGGGGAAGGAAGAATCCACGGATCCTCAAAGTAAGTCATGTGGAATGACGAAACGTGAAAAATCTCAGCCTTGTGGTGATTCGATATAAACTTGACATCATTATGAGGAGGTGGGTAATCGAAGGTACCCATCAAGGATGGGCACAAACCAACTCCCACATTAACGACACTGGGTTGAGGATTATCTATCATGGGAACCATGGATGCCCCTAAAGCTGGGTCGGGTCTAGAAAAGGACAATTGATCGATGGTCACTATCCGACCTTCATGTGGAAACAATAAGACTCGGAAAACTGTAGCAACCACAGCTTGCATAGCATAAGTCCAACTCCGACCTAACAAGAGATTATAGTCGAGGGGCGCATCGACTACCTCTACTTCAACGCACACGGTCTTCCCCCCTAACTGCACAGGGAAAGAAGGGACGATGCCATGTGGTTGGAAAGAACGACCGTCGAACGCAGTGAGGAGAGAAGGTGATGGAGACAAAGAGGGTTAGCCAATGGCCTTCCAACATGCTAATGACATAACGCATGTCGAGGCACCCTCATCGACCATTGTGCGAAAGATATTGCATGTAAACGTTTTCGTGCGATGAGCCACTACTATCTGAAACGCGACGTGGTAAGGCAGACGAGGTTTCAAGTCAGTCATATTGAACATGATGGTACCTGGGTTACAAGTCTCAGTAGAGCCTAAAGCAGTCAACAAGGCTTTCCTCTGAGCAGGGAAGCTTTGGAGGACCTCCAAAGCGGACATCTCACAAGGGGTTTGTGATAAATCTTCCACCACAGAGTAATTCTGGGTGGACCTTGCGTTTGGGTTGTGAGAATCTTTCTTAAATGCACCCTTTGGAATGTGTGTCATTGTTTCACCCAACGTCTTCTCGATCTGTAGAGGAAGAGATGGGATCTCAGCTTCTTTACCCTTCTTAGAGGTGCTTGGTTTACTATAGTCATGTGCTCTATTCATTATTAAAGCATCACCCCTCACCATATATACAGTCGTGGATGAGGAATTGTTTGGGGAAGGGCAGGTTTCTTGGTTGCCCCCTTCGGCACTTGTAGAGGCTTGAGTTAAATTTTGCCCATGCTGAAAGAGATTAGTCAACATGGCTTGTTGCTGCTGTGTGACAAACTTCTGGGCCTTTGCAAGTCAAGGACACAGATGGGTCGGGTGGTCCTCCACACACAAGTTGCACGGATACCTCACCTTTCATTTTTCTGTGGTTCCCTCACCAGAATTATCAGTGGGTTTTTTCTCCCCCTTACCCTTCTTTCGTTTTTTTTTTCTTTCCTTCAGGCTACTGGGTGACCTTTGGGTTAGTCATCTGCATGGAGTGTACTTCTGACGTTTGGGTAGGAGGAGAAGCCAAAGTAGTAGTCTGGCTAGCCGCTGAGTGTTGTATAGATAACTGTTGCAATTGCTTTGTCAATTGCTCAGCAGGCTTGGTTTGTGCTGAGCCAACAATACCATCGGCATGTGGTCCGGCTCTCTGTCTAGTTTTATCTAGTATCGATCATGGTGCATCTGGAAGGATGTTGTACAATAAACCAGACTGAGAATAGATAAGCTCAAACTGTTGAGCCCTCATAATGGCATCTTCTTCGGAGAAAAATACTGAAGTCGCGACGTCTTTGGATAATTGTGGGACTAAAGACTTAAGGAACCACTCAAGCAAGAATGTCGGTGGGACTGGTACCTTGATTAGACTCTTTCGGCGTCTCCACTCTCGTATATGATCAGAGATATGGTCTGCTATCGTCTGTTCAAAATTGGCAAACAACTTTGTGATAGCGTCGTATCTCACATGTAACTGGAAATGGTTAAGGAAGGCCATCGCCAGTTCTCCAAAAGAAGAATATCTTGAGCGATCAAGCTCGATGTACCATTTCGTGGCACTCCCGATAAGAGTGCGTTGAAACAATCACAACTGAACGGAGTCATCTTTCAATGAGTTAGATGAACACCAAAGATGGAAAGTAGTCACGTGATCACCTGGATCTTCATTAGGCTTGGCCTCAAACTTTGGAATATTCGAAGGAAACTTCGTTGGCATAGGAGGCCAACGTGGATCGTGACATATAGGATCATTTAACAACCTTGTCAAATCTGGAAAGTGTAACGTCGCCAGGAATGGTAGTTTGGGTTGTTGCTGATAGCCTGGGAAAAAGGGTCCTTTGGTTTGAATGGCACCAGGTTGCTAGGAAAAGTTTGGCTGCTGGCCCGGGTTCTGGTAGAAACCATGGCCCTGACCAGCGTAAGGATTTTTCATTTGTGGAGACATCATTCGCTGATTCCCCATAAAGGACATCGGATGTTGGGCATGCATCATGTTTGAAGAACTTTGGGAAGGATTACCCCATGCTGGTCCTGACGGGAGAGGCATAGAAGTTTGTCCAGGGTTCCATTGACTGTGGAAAGAATTACCCTAGAATGACATTCCAGAAGAGGGAACGGATCCTTGTCCTGAGTTCCAAGGTCCTGCTATATGTGCCCCCGGCGCAGGAATAGTACCCTGCGCCGGAGTAGACTGTCCAAATATGGGAGTGCCCCCAGACGGGAAAGAAGGGGATGTGAAAGTGTTGTTACCAAACGTCTCATTCCAAAAAAAGGGTGACGAACCTACTGGCATATTTTGCGCAGGTGTTCCTTGACTCCTGGCTCCAAATAAACTCATGTGTGCAGGCTGCCCGGCGGACTGCTGATGCAGACTACCAAGCGAAGGGGACGAAGGAGATATATGACATCCAGCGTAAGGAAAAGCATTAAAAGGGATAGGAATGCCCCCAAGTTGACCTTGCAGAGGAGCGTTAGAGTTCCCTGCCCCCAGACCCAAAGTCTGTAAAGTGGAGTGAGTGAGTGTAGGACTTGTGCCCAAACTAAGCATACCGTATGAGAATGGAGAGCCTGTCGCACTAGGTGTGAAGAGTGTTGTGGCCTCCACTATAGATGGGGTCAGTCCGTTGTGCGACGTAATTGTGACCGATACCATAGTGGGTCGGACCGACGAAGGAAAGTTAGGAGATTCTTCTCCTATGGTAGCAACGGTGGTGGGAATGGAAGAATTCCCAGAGGAAGTAACAACGTTTGTTTCCATAGCTATGTGAGGCACCGACAGGCGTTCATAAAATTGGATTGGTACACTGACCAATGGCCAAGTATCAGTGGTTGGGGTTTCAACTGAACCAAGATTGGCGGTTGATTCCTCCAAGAGTTGTTCGGGCACAATGGTTTGTAACTCAGTTGCTTTGAAAGACCCTTGTTGGTCTAGCTTCCGCCTTAATGGTGGCGGGGGTGGCTCCAGTATAACCGACAACAGGCCCATAAGCCTTCGTAACCGACGGAGCTCAAGATCCTCCACTGTGTGAGAATATCCAAGACATGCTAAGGTATTCTACACATTCAAACAGTAACACACACTAAAAAAGAAGCCCCTAAGAGATAAGACAAGCAATCACTAACTATTTTGAAGAACAGTTACAATAACCAACACTTGAGCAACTTACCGGTGCAAGTGAAACTTGAAAATAGAAGCACCCTCCGGGTATACTCTGCAAAGAGTGTCCCGATGTCTATCCTAGGTACCGTGGTATACCCCCGCAGTCACTTGTGTATGTCCCTAAAAAATATTGGCAACTAGTTTGCCAGCACGCGAATAGTCACCAGGCGGGTACAGTCGATATTCGGGTAGACCACAATGAGCAGGGTATCAAGCCCGAAACCTGTCAAGGGTATCGAGAGAAAATGGTCTGGAAGACAACTGAGGACCTCGAATGGATTCGAGACCCATGAAGCCCCGTGGAAAATGCAAACGACGGAATCCCAAAACAAGCCCTTGATATGTGTTCTCCACTACACTTGGTCCGACTTTGGAGGGGTTATCTTCGCTACCTTTCCTCACGCGACCTCGTGTTTATCCCCTGTGTTAGAGGGGGGTCCCAGATAACTTCCACGAAACTGGACTTCTACACTCCCTATCACAGACTCCAATGTTTGGTTTTGAGTGGCCTTGGAGAGTTTCCTCTCCAACCTAATCCAAGGCCCTAGTCCTGAACTAGTGTATGAACCCTACAAACAAAAAGTCTAATAGATTTTAAATTAGCGTTTCTTTTAAGGGATTTTTTACATCACAGGGTATGAAGGTGAAACTGATGATGTGTAAATACTCAAAGAAAAAACGAATGAAAAAAACCGGAAACAAAAGACTTTTACTAAATGCAAAAATCAACAACTTTTCACACAAGAAAGACTTCTTTTTCTTTTCAATTTTTCTAAGATTTCATCTAGCAAACATAAATGAATTTTTCTCAACTACGAGCTAATTATGCTCTAAATGCACTGCAAAAACTTATGAACAAAAGACTTCTCCCTAGCTATTGATGCAGAAACACAATCTTCAAACAAAGAAGAAAATGAAAAGATTTTTTTTTCTCTCTCTTTTTTTTTTATTTACGTGCTAATCAAGCAACAAAGGGAAAATACCGACAGGCACAAAACCAAGAAAAAAAAAACTCTGGCTTAAAGCGCAGATCGCAAAGAATCAGAGAAAAGACACACAATGGAAATCAAGAAAGCACTGACTCTTACGCTTGTCTAAAAACCATAAAACAAGATTTTTCTTTTTTTATCTTTTCTATCAACTATCCACTAAGAAAAAATAGGCAAAGGGTAAGAGGCCCTAACCTACTGACTGTTCAACCCTGGGCTCAAACACCTGAGAGGAACACTTCTTACCACAGGAGGGGATGACTGCCCCACCCTGATTGAAAAGCAACCTGTCAAGCACGCCTCTATCACTGAAACAGCACGCGTGCAAACGCGTGTTGAGCTACAACAGAGCGCGTGTATGTATAAACTCTAAGGCAAAAATAAACACAGGCAGCCCAGACCAGGAAGAGGCCTCTGGTATTGATAACCAGGGTCTCTTAAAGGCTTGGATGCTTCTTCTTAATAGAAAATAAAAATAATTGCAAAGAATAACAAAATGCAATAAAGCAAACTAAGACAAGACTGTGAACCAACAAGACTCAGACAGGATCCAGAAATCCCCCTGAGAATTTATAATTCTGATAGGGAAGAGGAGGAATGCCTCCCAATCTCTCTGACTCCTACACGCTACTGAAACCTCTATAGAAAGCGTTCAAACGCGGGCTATAAAGGTTAGGGCACGAGAACACACGTGCATGCCTTCTGCAGGCCGCGTGTACCTCTGTGAGTCCCGAAAATTGCCGTCAAGAAACAGTCAAGGAAAACTGGTATAAAGAACCAGGCTCTCTGCTAGCTTAGGCCTTACAGAAAAAGACAGGCAAAGAAACAGAAAATCTAATCTCTTAAACTACCCACAAACTCAACTAAATCCGGAAACCCTAAAGAGTATCTTCCCCAGTATGGTCGCCAATTATGTTGTTGGGAAATAATACCCTATGCACTAGCAAACTAGGGTCAGACTTGCATGCAGATTTTGACCGTAAAGAAATGACCTTTTAACCTACTACCCAAAACTTAAACCCCTCTTTCACGATACATGCATGGAAAGGAACTACTAACCTTTTTACTAATGTTTGGTGTATATCCTCCGTTGCGCTCTTGACCGCTTGCTTGCACTCCTCCTTCCAAAGTTAACCTGCAATCAAGACAAAACACTACGCATGCATGATACGTTTCTACTTGAGGGTTAGAAATTAAGCATAAATTACAGAAACCACATATAACTCATGCATTGGGACGGGAAAAATATTCTTTTATTATTTTCAAAATGAATCAACTTACAATCAAAGTCGAGACCGGCCACCCCTCCTTGATCCTGATCTTAGGCTCCTCCTCTTCTTTTGTCCTCCAACTACTTTGCATTAATTCTCCTTAGGCTTGAGGAAAGGATAAAGGGTTGGGACAATGGATTCGGAAAATGGGGAGAGTTTCTTCGCTATAATTTTCCTCTTTCAAATAGTACCCCTACCCCTTCTTTTATAGGCTAGAAGGAGCTAGGGTTTTGGACAAACTCTCAGCCATGCATGGCCGGGAGTTTCAATTAACTGACCCATAGATTTTTGTCCCGTCGGGAACTTTCATATTTTTGTGTTTTGTTAGGTGAATGTGGGCTGCAGTAGGCCTGCCAGCGTTCACAGGCGTGCAGTAGTAGGTTAGGGCGCGTGTACCTTTACCCAAGAGGATTTTCAAAGAGGTTGCTCAACAGATGTTTTGGCAATGAAGGGATATGAGTTGGTCTGATGCCAGGTAAGCATGTGTGGTGCAATTTAGGGTTATAACAGATGCCCCCTAATGTGTGATGTCAGAAGAGCATCTGATGGCCGAAATACATTACCAATATTTTACCAATCTGTACTGATATGCTGAATGAGGGAGCCCAAGAATCAGGAACCAGGAGGTGCCATATGCAAAATACCAAATGTCTCACCGAGGCGGGCATACCCATGCTTGGGATAAAATAGAACCATGGCTACCAATCAAATACACTGTAGATCCATGTCAAATAACCATAAAGAGTAGCTGCGAATAATACACAGCGGAGCTACATCTCGAAATCAGAAAGATATACATATAAAGTATCCATCTCCCAGAAGTTTATTTAGCCTGATGGTTGTACTTCAGCGCTCGAGCAACAACTTCAAAATCTTCTAAAACTTGGGTAGCAGTGTAATATGGGTGTACGACTGCACTACCCCGAGGTCTTCGACGGCTCGTCGGTTATGGACTTGATAATCTTGATGATCAGACTGAAGGCTTCAGTGATTTCGAATAAAGACTTGATTGGACGTTCAGGATGGTCGGGTATGCGGACACGAGACATATTGCAGAGGGGCTGACTCAGGCTCAGTGACAAACTTCCCTTGGATAATAGCACGACAAGTGATAAGACTCAGGCAACATATTTGTTAATCATAA
>ML830465.1:58343-74613 GCA_009831015.1 Picea engelmannii | reverse complement strand
ATTGGCATCCTACTTCCATCGTGAACTCTGATATCAGAAGTGGATTTCTTTCACTGAGTACTTTTAGACAAGTATCTAAGTCCTATCTAACAAATCCTTCTCTGGAAATCATATTCTTGACACATAGAGATTATTCACACACAACCTCTTAAGCTCTTTGTTTTCTTCCACATCAATCTTGCAACTGTCTACACATTTCTACCTTCAAGGCTATGGAGCCTTACTTTTCCCTTCTATGCCCATCAATGAAATTTTTAACCTTCTAGCTTCATATCATATGTGAGGATTCTTGCCTTTGTTGTACCTACAATTTATTCAGATCATGTAGTTGTTGACTAATACTTTTGTTCCACTATTCTTGAGTTCTTTATCCACTTTTCATTACTTTCCTTGTAGTTCTTTGTTTCCTCAACCATCTTCTACAAGATTTGTCATGCTTACATGACTATTATATATCCAATCCTAGACTGGATTGATCCAATTAAATCTCTAATCATTCCAAATATGTAAGCAACCATTTTGTTATAATTATATATATCCTAAAAATTTGTCAATTAAATTCACATGTACTTTTTCTTCTCAGTTCATGAAGAATTGTATCACAGTTATCCAAATTAGAATGATTCCAGGTCATTCTCCTTTGAACTAGTTTTCCAATGACTGTACTCTTTCCCCAATCTAATATCTGAGCCGAAAGTTATGGGTTCCCAAAAAATCACTTTCAACCCTTTTTCTTTTGTTTTGCAACATGATCTTGTCGAAAATATTCCATAGCTCCTTTAACTAGTATAGAATTGAAATTTTGCACAAGGTCTTCCTTCAAACCATTTTCCATGTGACCGTAACTCGAAACTCAGGGCTTATTAACTCTTTAGTGCCTTCCTTTGTATTCTTCTACACATGAGCCTATTTGAAAATAATGTCTGATGGATTGGTTACTTATAGGCCCTTCATGCCTCTAATTGACCCCTTTACCTTATCATGAGACTAGCATTGGGACCAAGTCCTCCGGACTTTGGCCTTCAACTATTCTCCCTTTTCAATATTCCAACTTCTCTTGGAGTAAAATTTGTCGAATCCTTCTATTAACTCCACTAGCGTATCGGTCGATCGAGATTTAATCTCTCATTGAATTGATGGTCCCGCCCCATCTAGAGGCTTCAACGAGATCAATGGTCATGACTTAATCAAGTGTTGGGATGGACGATCCTTAATTAATTCAGGACTTCAACGCTGTGCGACTCCGGGACATTACAATTCTCAATTCGTTCAACTCCCCTCGGAGTTTTATTTGTCGAAGTGCTTACCCTATCCTTCTTTTGTTTAATAGGATGGTCATGAGGAATACCAGAGGTTCTTAGATCAATGACCCTTGTGAATTCATTACTCTTGGACTCTGGGACATTTCCCCTCGCACGTTTCTCAACTCCTCCAGTGGTATACATGTTGAAGTGGTCATAAAGTGGCAATGACCGCTTACCGTTGGTTAACCCCTCTGCTTCCACTAGCTTAATCTGATGGCTAGGACTTAATCAAGTGTTTGGATGGACAATCCTTAATTAATTCAGAACTTTGGCCCTCCGGGAATACGAGACATTTCAACTCTCGAGTTGTTCCACTTCCCCGTAGTGATATCTGTCGAAGTGCTTACACCATCCTTCCACTGCTTGATCTAACGATTGAGAAAGGTCCCAAAGGGATCTTAGATTGACGGTCTGCATGAATTTGCGACTTTGGTCTTCGACACTTTTGTTGGTAGAAACGTTGGACAACCTGAAGGCCGTACTCTCGGAGATGACATGGCATGTTGATTTCACCTATGGTGACGTGGACCCATGGCATGTGTGCCACATGTCACTCTAAAATGGACAGGTTGGGGTCCAAAAGGTATCGAATTTATGTGACATGTGTCCCCATACAACACCCCTTCCATGTGGCATATGACAAATCATCAACCAAACAAACAATCCACATTCCTTCGCTCCTGATATGATGTCCTGTGTGATCTCGTGATTGCATCTTTGCACTTCATGGCTTTGACACTTTGTGGCTTCGACAGTTCACAGCTTCGGCTCTTTGAAGCTTTGGCACTTCAGGGCTTGTCCTAGTCTCCAGTGTTCGCCGAAGTGGTGAAGTTTTGAAGCCCTAAAACCTATTTATCCTTGTACTTATGATCTAACATGTAGAATTGCTCTCACGGTCCTTCCCTCGATCTAACGGTTGACGAGAATTCAGGAATTCATCACTTAGGGACTTTGTGTTATAATAGTTCTAAAATGGTTATATTCACCCAGAGTTAAACTTCCCAAAGTGGTCAACGTTGGATGACCATGATCAACGATGAATATTTCACCCAAAATTCTTATCAAATCGGATGGCCGATAGGATTTCACGACTTCTGTCTTTGACATTTCATGCTTATTCTATACCTCCCATAATCACCGAAGCGATGAAGTTTCGGAGTCTCCATCTCCTGCTTGGATTTGATCGACGGTTGACAATCAACCAACTCGATCTGACAGTTGGGACTTAATCCCACCTAGCCCCTAGTTTCACCTCTATCTAACAGTCCTCATCCACCTAACTTCTGATCTAACGATCCAAAACTCCTTGATTCAATGGTTGTGATTGCTTCCGATTTCAAAGGGGAATGGTCACAATTCTACGATCCTTTACAAAGGATCTTTGGATACACAATGCTTAGGATTTTGCGTGATCTCTACAATGCCATCACTCCTGAGCTTTAAGATCTTGAGGACGTATTCACTCTTAAGGAAAAAATCTATGTCCAATAGTTTTGTCCCATACCAGTCCAGTGTTTCAACCATAAGCTCTGGCACCATTATGTAACATACCCATCCCCTCAGTTTGTCCATGCGAACTTGTAACGTACCCAGCCACCCACAGGTTGGCTACGCTACTCCAAAAATCCGATTTTGTATTGATTCCTAATTCTAACAACATTTAATCTGAAAATCAAGCATGAAAGACTCCATGCATTAATCAAGATCCATGCTACAACATAAAAGAAATAAACAACATGTCATGCACAACAAATAACCAACAATCATTCACATTATAAATACATACCTCATAGATAATTATATACACAGTGGAATATACATTATACAGAAAACACAGAGAGCACTTATATTTTCAAGAAAACATTCACCAACTGGCTGCAGACCAAGGTTGTTCCTCCCAACCATAGACATTGCTATTCTTTTACTCCCAACAACAGGTCACTCCTGAGCCAGGGCTATGAATCCACAAGGATGGGTCATAAGCCAAATCAAAAACACACAAAAGTTGGTTAACTAACTCTCAGGTTTCCCAACCACACAACAAATCAGAATTTCCATCTCTCCTTCCCCCTCAGCCTACACACACAACCCAAAGAAATGAACACCTTTGTCTACCATGTAGTCCCTCACGTTGTTCCATTTCTCTCCAGGGATCCAATGCTACTGGTCAGGAAATATCCCTACTGGAAACTCCAAGTATTCTCAGATGTGGGCAATTATTTTCGAACTTCCATCAATCTCATGCACACAAGCATCCATTCCCTCCTAGAATGATCAATAATTTCTTACAACCATATAGCAATGGCTCTCCTCCTCCAACCATTCATTTCCATGCTCTCCAAAAGAGCACACGAATTCAGCAAGAGTGAGGAGGGTGTAACAGTGAATGAATAAGAACAAGTGAACCCAGAACAATGAGTGGGTGACTGAATAAGAAGAAGAAGAAGAACCACCCGCAAAACATCCCCCATTAATTCCTCGTCTAAGTTTATCTAACAATTATTAGACCATACTCCTGTAGAAACTTTCTAGACAAGGGGAATTAATGCAACTCTGAAAATTTCCCCACTTTCCTAGCGATTTCCCATATCTTAGGCCTATGGAGTTTCAATCATAGGTTTGTTATGAAATATAAATTAAACAATGGCTACATCAAACAATATTTCACCTCTTAAAAACCCCAATCAATAAGGAAATCCAAGAGAAGGTATACCAAAGTGCACCAATAAGTTTTAATTATATAAGGCAATCTTATCATGTATAAAATAGATCTAAAATACACTTTATTAAAGTTGTAAATACATCAATAAATATGCACTATCATATTCCATATTAACGTTAAATCACTTAACATTTTATTCTTTAACTTATGTCAAATCAGTGAGACATATAGGTGTTGGAAATTACCAAACCATGAAAAAATAGATGGCTAAAAATCAAATCTGCAATAAAGACAACTTTAGACCACTAAAAATTTCATATATATGAATAAAGATGAAGTTCATGTACATATCATAGTCTCATTCCAAAGTGAGTACAATCCTTTAGCTCTCAAAAAACCTAGCTAGGGAAAGCCAAGAAAACCCTAGCTCCACCAAAGATACTCGACAAATTAGTATCAACACTAGCAAGCCTCATTGATGAGACATATACTATTCTTCTTCACGTCAACAATTACAAACTTAGGGATTAATCCCAAAACCTGTTGATCTTTAAAAAAATTTAGAGTCTTGAAGATAACATCACGAGGATAAATCCTCCTGCACTTTTTGAGAGGTGATACTCTTGTTTAATATAATATAATTAACAAAAATAATTCCTAAGAAAGGGCCAAGATTTTTTCAGAAATATATATTCACAAATAGAGAATACTTGAGAAAGAACCAAACTTGTTCATAAATTCATATTCACAATAACATACATTATACAAGGTTGTAAAGGAATAAAATATAAAATCTCACGAGACATCATTTCCATCATAGCATGAAGTAAAGTAAAAAGTATCATTTAGAAAGGTAAGAATAAAGGACCATATATGCAGAGAACTTAACATGATTTTTCAATTAAAACTCAAAGATAGTTTGATAGACACATTCTTGAAATCCTATGCTTAAAACTCAAAGTTTGAGAAATCAATAGACATGCATCCCAAGTAGTTATATGGGAACCTCAAAAAATATACAAATGTCTTAAAAGAGATGATAATATTCAGAAATCGAAATGCATTAATCCTAGAGGACTAGGATGGGGCTCCCATGAACCATAATATAAATGAAAAGACCTCGAAGAAAGGAGAAAATTGCAATTAGAAATTGATCTTTGGTATTCAATGACTATGAAATAGAAAATATTGGATGATTGATAACTAGGAGGAAAGAAAGGAAAAGCTTAACAAATGGTTACTCTACTTACTATGATGGAAACACTCTCTCTTTGATTTGCTTGTTGAGGCTTGTTTTTATATGTTTCTAGTTTGAAGGTGCTTATCGGTTGTAACAACTTCTTAGGAATCCAGATYARTTATTTTGATCAAAGTATTTTTTAACCATTGTTCAATATACTCTTGCATGGGAGTGATCATTGAATCATGCTTGACCTTGGCTCTAAATATCTCATTTTCAACATATTTTAACTCAAAACATAATTGATTAATAGTATTTTCTTGGTTTCATTTTTGTTTACAAAATGAATTAACCATTTCTTAACTTCCTTTTGCAATAATTCCATTAGGTTGTTGAATTCATTAGCCTATGAATGTTTTTAGATTCTCCAATTCTTCTTGTAATTGATCCTTTGTGAGCAATATAGATTCCATTATCAAATGTGGGTCCTCCAATTGTTTTGTTAAATCAACAAGATTAACAAATAAAGTAGTTCTTTTTGAATTTATAGTGTGAAACTCAATAAGCATCTCCTGTAAACATTTGATTCTCTTTAGMCAACATGTATTTATTTGTTTAAGTCGTACTTTGGAGGGGAGGTTTTGTTCCCTCTAGTGAACATTTTTTATACTTGATATTTTGGYAGTAAAGGTGCTGACAACTTCTTTGAAAAAATGCTCATCATTCTCTAAGTATTTTTTGAKACATTCTTCAAGATTTGAAATCCTTGATGAAATATTAGTCAAACTAGTTCAYAGTTCCCAAATATTAAGSAKTAAAGAGACTATATTTTAATGTTATCTCCAACAAACTTTCCAATRGCTGACAGTAAACTTGAAGGAAMTTTCAATCTTGAGCTTGATTCTAGTGTATCTTCTAAAACATTAAGTGGTCTAAGAACAAAAATTTGTTTGGTAAAMAATGGCTTCGGAAGCAGAGCATCTTCTAACTATCTTATTATTTTCTTCAAAMCTAAATTCTYATTTTCTTGTTCATCAATAGAGTAATTTAGGGAATCTCTTGTGKCCTAATGAAATTAAAAAACCTTATACGGTTTTACACCTTCAATATTTGTTTTCGAGTTCCATTTCTTGGAAACTTTTTTTATTTTCAGATCAGCCTTCTCAATTTGTAATTTCTTTGAATTTTTATTAAAGGTAGCATGGTGTAGAGTGATTGATTCTTCTTCAAAAACTGATGTCTCTTCACAAGCAATTTCTTTTTCCACTATTCTTCTTTGAATCAGACTATGTTCAACCCAAGTGGGATCTCCAATTATAGCATCAACTTCCATATCATGCGAATTAACTTGAAGGTCTGGAACCTCTTGATTTTCCTTTTCGGCAACTTCTCTTTTTCTTTTTGAACTTCCAGAAAGTATGTGTTATTTTTGCATAGTCTTGTTTGAGGGGCCTTTATCTCGTCCATTTCTAGAATTTCCAGCAAGAGACTTTGTCTATTATGCATTGCTTCCATGAGATTTACTTCGAGTTGTTGAGGAACTTTTCTAAGAAATGTGGGGTGAGCCTAGGTTACCACTTGTTGTGGCTTTCCCTCTTTGATTTTATTGGTTATTTGTGCTAACCAAGGTATAAATATCATCTTGGTGTTTTTTAAGGGAACTTTCTTGAGGTTTTTGGTTATCCCCTCCTCCTTCATCCAATTGTGCTGATTTATTAAAAGATGAACCGTAACTGATGGTGAACTTGTGATCCGCGAGCAAACAATCAAGGTCAAAGCCCTACAATTCATGAATTTCTCTCATTTTTAAATTATCAAAATAAATAAAAAAATTATCCAAGTGAGATATGTTCTTGACAGTAATCTCTCCAACTCTCAAAGGTAATGGAATGAATTTCGTTTTTTGTTTCTCATTGAAACATTGTGCCCAAGATCTATATTGCTTGCATATTTCAACCATAAATAATTTATCATAAACATAATATGGGAGTAAAAATGGTTTTCCTTGAAAAACTTATAGTCTGATGTAGTTGAACTCATCTCAAACTTCGAAAACACCTTTTCTAGCAGGAAATGTTGTGGCTTCTTTTGACAATCTTAATGTGGAATAACCATAAATCATCCTTTTGAATGCAGATAGGAATGTGGTATATACTTGATAAAATGGTATGGAACCTTATGTATCCAGAGTGACATATACCATAATTGTACTGGATCCTTGTTATAATTCATGTTCCTTGACCTTGGAAAATCCTTAAATACATGGAAATAAATTATGGCATAAAACAAATAAGAAGTCATGTAGAACTTCATTGTTTTATGGAAATTGGCCAATTGAAAAGAAACATCATCTAAAATAATACGACCTGAATCAAATATTTCATCTTTCATGAATAGAACAATGTAGGGCATACATAACATATTTTGGGATAGTAGCTTTAGATTCTTTTCAAACAATCCTAGAAAACAACCATGTGAATTCCTTATAGGGGTACTTAAGTGAGAATACCTCGATTTGAGAAGAGCTTCCAAAATCATTTTTTGGCTTTGCAGAAAATTTATTCGAAAGGTATGCTCCTCCATTATGGGCCTTTAAAAAGGCGTCAACTTCTGAACATTGAAAATTCTTATTGGGTGTTGGAATTCTAAGAATCTTTCTTAAAACCATTGGCATGAGGGAGACTGTTGTATTCTCCTCTAATGGAATTATCCTTCGCTCGGCGCTAAAATTATCTACAAACCATAAAACCAATTCCTTGAAGTCGAACACCTCTGGCATGCACCTTGCCTATATTATTCTGGAATTCCAAACTTTGTTTGAGACCTTTTCCTCAACTGAGATCCATAATTACCACTTAAAAGATTCAAACCACTAGAAATCTTTCTCTTCATGTCCCAAAGTGTTGACAGTGTCTCTGCAATATAGTTCCTTTATCTCATTTGACATACTTTGCTTAAATTAATTGAGTAAATAGGTGGCGGTGTTTTTGAATTAATCTCCTTTACAACGAGGATTTACCAAATTCACCATGTATTTACCTTAATATCATATGTCATAACAGTTAATTCATAATTGTTAATTATTGATTTGATTTAGATTTAAAAAAAATATTTTACGAAAAATGCATCACATAGATAAAAAATTTAATTCATAATGTGTGACAACTGATGTGGTACTAAACAATAAATGTCATTGGAAATGGTGCTCACATATCTGGATTGGTGGAAATAAACTACGTATGGAAACTGCAAAATGAGTAATAAGAGGGTGATTTTTGGAAATTGTGGAAGTGCAGATTGTGGGTTTACGGGAAGTGAAAGGACAAGATGTGGGCAAGAGTCTCCCACATATACATTCATAAAATAGGCTAAGTGTGAAGACCAATTTATTTTTTTGGTCACGAAACTGTGATTTCATTTTGCAGGATGTGGATTTGCGAGACTACGGGTTTGCGAACTTTCGGTAATCACTTTTTCCCTGCAACGAGACTTCTACAAATGAATAAATATGCTAAGTATGGAGTTGTGGAGAGGGATTAATGTAGGATCCGTGGAGTGGATAAATGACTAAGCATTGGACTTGTGGGTTGTGGGTATGCAAGATTTTGATAGTAAAGGGAAGTCTTCCCACAACCCATGTTTTTACAAAAATAACTAAGTGTGGGGTTTTACAAAATATTTCCAATTTTTACCAAACAATATGAACATTATTCAAGAAAATTGGATCAAAAAAACACAGCTTCGTTGACTCCAAAGGATGAAACCCTAACCCTAGTATTCAAGGTGCTCCAAGTGCTCCAAGAAACCTTAGTGCCTCCACAACAAGAAGGATAAAGTACCCATATGAAGTACAGAGAGAGAGAGAGAGAGAGAGAGAGACTAGTGCACTACTCCCCTCACATCTCTAACAAATGATGATGAGTAATGTAATGAGATCATCATATCCAACATCTAGCTCATAAGAACAAAACCAAACATCTCACAAGAGAAAGCGCCTGAAAAAAGACGTCATCTCTACACTTTGTAGCTTCTCCTAGGGTTTCCTCATGAACCCTAGTGCTTTACTCCAAAGACAAAGGAAAAAAGAAGAGAATAAAATGATGATGATGATGAAAGGACTCTCTTGTTCCTCTATATATATGAGAGGTAAGATAGACTAACAATACAAAATTAGGTCTAAACCCCTATAAGCAACCCACCACAAACAATAGGCTTACACATGTGGAGAATTCCACTCCAAGGGTATACATATAAATATATGTGGTGATCATTTCATACACAATAAAGGCCCCAATGCAAGGGTGATCCATGAAATTCATCTAGTGATCCTTCTAGAATCCTCCAAGGAATCCAATAGTTCTCCTAAACCATATTCTTAATTGGGTCAAATCCACTTGCATGAAAAATGTTGTAGCTAGGTGTTCTCGAGTCAACACCATACCTCCATGTAAGATTCTAAGATACCCCATGTTTTCTAGGGCTCACCTCCCTCCTCTTTAATTTCAAATGATCCTCCTCCAATATAGGGTATTTTCCAAGAAAACAACCACCTCCATTTGGCCAACATGTAGAGTGTCACCAAGTTGTCTTCATATCTTCGACGCTTCAAGGAAGAATGCCATGAAAGCATACAACTGAGGTCAATCAACCGCTAGTTAAGCCGCCTACAATGTGAAACTACACCATGGACCATACAAGTTATAATCATACACCATGCAGCCCAAATCTCATGAAGCAACCCAAAACATGGTATAAACACTTTTAGAGTAACCATAAAATCTAACACTGCCTCTTTATGAGAAAAGTGTTTTCACCAATACCTATCGACTCCATTTGTATCTCCACCAAACCTACAAACTAAAAATATGTATCTATTGTAGTCTCAAAATCAATCATCATCTCTTGAAAAGTAATTTTCTCTCATCCATCACAAGATGTTATCACAACATCTCAAACCTCTGAAGAATCCTGACCACTTATGAATCTAAAGGAACATAACTCTAGATCATAATCTAATTTCCTAAATACATCATCCTCAAGTCAAAATTATGGGCCAAAATCACTAGCCACTAGACGAGGACTTGTTCATGACTTCCTCCAAAGATAATCACATCTCCATACAAGACCAAGATAACTGAATCACACATATCAAAATTTTAATGACAAACATATGCACAAATGAACTGCTTGATCCTTAAGTTCCAAGCTCATGGTACAAGAAACAACCCATGTGGGAATAACAACAAGTCATGAAATTGGTAATCCCTCTCATATTCTTAAAACCCTCTAGCAACTAGAACAACCTAAACTAGGTCACCTCCCTCTTTCCATGAGAATCCCATTTGAAACAAAAGTAACATCAGGCTTGACTCCATCTACCTAAGAGAATCCAACAACCTAGTCCTTGTACTCTACAATGCTCCTATTATTTGTAACCTTGGAATCAATCCTTGATTACACAATAGTTTTTGAATCCATCTCCATGGAATCCTACCATGCATGCTCTTACTCCTCAAATCTAGAAGGATTTTCTAGCCTCTCACTAGAATGTAAGAGTGCCACTAGATCAATAAGTAACTTGTAACGGCCACTCTCTCTCACCCCTCTAACCAAATTCCTTGGACTATCTAATATGCAATCACCAATGGTGCAATTTTATCCCTCAAATGAAACTATTTGTTGTACATGTGTCATACAAGACATTGGAAGAAGATTCTTCTTCAAACTAGGAACAAACAAAACATTTGTCAACTCAATAAAATCACCTAAAATCATCTAGAAGGAAATGGATCCAAATCCTCTCATATAATAAGTAGCATCATCAACAAGCACCACATCCATGCCTCCCTCTTGTTATTGAAACATTCTAAATAATGACTTGTCATAAGTCATATGTCTCAAATCCTTATTGTCAACATACCATCAAACAATAGACATGGTATTAGAATATAAGAAAGAGGCCATGGAAAAGATAGTCTCAAATTGAGAAGGATCCCCCTCTACACTTGCAACCCGGTCCTACTTGCAACCTTTTTAATTTCCTTTCCCTTCTTCAATTGACACTAGCTGACATAATGTCCCATCTCATGACATTGAGAACACACCACCTTACTCAAATCCTTGTTTCATGTATCTAAGTATTCCTTGTTATTGAAACCTTTCTTACTTCCCTATTTTGTTTTTCTTATGAGACCAATCACACATGCTTCCCTTTTTCCTTGAACAAGAATACAATCTGATTTCTTCCATCACAAGATCAATCCAAATATTTACAAAATTTGGCAAGGTCTCATGAGCACAAACACACTAAAAAAATGAATCTAGGAATAAATAAGTCCACTCAAAGAAAAAAACACCAACTCCTAATCCTCCAACTATGTTCCAATGGTGTCCAATTGATGTCTCATTTCAATTATCCTAGTCAATTATCTCACCACACTATCTAATTTTCTCATACAAACAACTTAAATATGGTTTGTCAAAATCATTTTTCATAAAACAAAAGAGTTTTGAAACAAGTAAAGCATGGCTCCAAATGTGTCTTTACATGTTTTATTCTCTATAATGTGAGATATGTAATTATTCTTCACTGAGTTAAGAATGGTCCTCTTATCCTTAGGTTCCTTCTTTTGTGAGAGGCCAACCATGTTGGTGTTATGAGGAAAATCTCTCTATGGCTAGGGTAAACCACAACATACATAAATGACTTCAGAAATCAACTCTCTTCTCAAGTATGTTATGTAAACAAATATGCTATCAAGACAAGATAAAAGGTCTACCTCATCCAGATGTTCGATGAAGTCCACCATTGAGCACTTGACCCAAAGTAATATACCTGCAGCTAGTCCTCAACAACCAAGCAAAGAAAGCATTTGGTGATAATAAATATTGTTACCAAATTCAATAGAATAATCCATTAATAAACATGACAAATATGCCCATGGAATAATAATTCAAATATTTGCAAGATATCAATTGGATGGGAAAAGAGTATTTCTATTAATATATGATCAGCAGAAGTGAAAATGTTATAGACTTCCATGGTGGCATGGTTCGGAACTGAGAAACTAATTTCCTTCCATATTGGCCTCCACCACTTCAATCCTCCATCAAAGGCAAGCTCATAAAAGAGAAACAAAGAGGTTCTCAATCAAAAAGGGAAGAGCTTGGGGGTTGAACACTGTGTTCATACTTAAAGGACAAAGTGATGCAGACTCAATATGAAGTAAATAATTTCTCCAGAGTAACTTTGCTCTCAAAGTTGAATTCTTTCTCCTCCTTTCCATAGCTCAGAATTGGCCCATTTATAGCCTTTCAAATGGAACTGAAGGCCTGAGTCATAATGTTTCTAGTATATGGAAGGCCAAGGTTCATAGATCTCCTGTCATGACATGGAAACCCGACATTAATTTTCATTTTTGGCACAAATCCCGATGTACGCGGGATGTAGTGGTGTAGCCTGCATATACGCATGATGTATAGTAGGCAAGATGTGTACATGTGGAAAAATATGTATTTTTATCTCTATATTTTACAACAGGGATGATAAGTTTGCATAGGGAAATGGAAAAAGGACTTATGCGCAATATTGCATAGGATGAGGAAAATATTTCTATAACATATGCCCCCTAATGTGTGAGGTCAGAGGAGTATTTGGGACGGCCGAAACAAATTATAAGCAACCCAAAAGTGGAGTGATGGGGAACCAGCTGGAATAACTAGTTGCTCATTACATTCGACACTGACTTTGCATACATGGCTGCCAATAGAATTACACTGCAAATCCATGTGAAAATATACCAAACAACTGTCTGTGGCCATGAATAAGAAAATACAAATGTGGTTAAATGCCAAAAGATGTCATAGTCACGAAAAAGGCCCAGTAGAACCAATCTCAAAATCAATTTGTAGATATTTGTATACAATGGAGTACAATCTGATCTCCCATGATCACTGAAGTCATATAGTTATTGGTCCAATGAAAAAGAAGCAATAGTTCAGGAAAGCTGCGACCACATACTAATGTCTTCAAGTCTTCTACACAATCCGCCAAGGGTGCAAGTCCACATCATTTGAATAAAAGAGTTGAGTTTGAACACGATGAGACATCATTTGATTACCGAACATTGAGGTATAACGTTAACAAACGTGAGACAACCTACCTATAATGAAAGTAGGTATCAAGGCACCGAGTACATTCTTACAAGTGTGAATAAAGGAGTCGATGTTGAACATCTGGAGAATCCATCGATAAGGAGACATTGATGTATTCCCATCTATCGATGGCGAGAGAACCTGCCACTGATGATTGTAATCCTCGAGTTACTCATAAGACTCTAGGTATTGTTTCCATAATAGATGAGCTGAAGTCGATGGAAGAAGACCCACTAAAAGGAGAGCATTAAGGCATCTCTCATCAGTCAACATGAGGTACAAAGTGAGAGCTTCATGATTTGGAGGAAATCAGAGGAAGAACATGTTCATGAACCAATGACCCTATGTGTCTTTCGCGTGTGTCAAGTGCAAGCAGTACACGAAAAAGACCCCCCGAATAGCAGCCAATGAGGAAAATTGCTGACAAAGGAGAGGAAACCACCAATAAGGCTAATGGCATCCAAGACACTGCATGAATCCCAATGTGTGAATAGATGTCTTGCCATTGAACATAAGGGAAACCACTCAGTCAATGACCAATGATGAAATGTTAACTGTTGGGTTCAAGGTTACCTACCAATGATGAAAGTAGAACCAGGGTGCATGATAGGACTGTAGTATCATGTGACTCTGAGACGGACTAAGGGTATGGATGACATGCAAAGTCAAGATTTCTAAGAAGTGGTCAACACAGGTTGATAGACTTCCTTTGAACAAGAGCATGAGACATATGGAAGACTCTGGCATCATAGACTCAATGATGAAACCAAGAGATGCAAGAGGTATAAATTAAATTCTCTATAGGGACTAGAAGAGTAACCAGTCAGTAGAGAAGACTTTGTAATGAGTTCATCTTCCTAAGGCCATGCTAGTCCCAAAATTATGATGATGAATAGACTCAATAAATTTGTGCTTTGTTCAAAGGCGACACGATTGCTGCCAATATAAGATAATACTCCCTTCCCACCAGTCTTTTTTTTGTTTTTTCATAGACAAATCAATGTTATGATATAGAGGAGGAAACGAGTGTCACAAGTAAGAAAAACTAGTTCCAACAGTGGAACATACCTATGCTCAATGCAAGGAGATGCATGTGGGATATGGACACTCGGAGGAATGTTCCCTCCTAGGTATAGGGTGTCAAATTGTGAAGGGTATAAACAAGGCTCTGCTTGGTTGAGGATGCAAAATTGTTGAGGAAAATGGTTTATAACGCAAAGTGAGAACCGACTAAAGGCTCAATACTGCAAGCAAGGGAATGAGATGAAATCACGACTTAACGCCAAAAAATGTCATTTTTTATGACTTTTAGTCTACTTGGTGAAAACAAAAAGGATAAACTTGTGCCAAATAGACGTCCTTTCAAATCCAATTTACGAGTGTGAAAGAGACAAGTTCACTCGACAATGTTTTCACTTTTTGAAGACAAGTTGGAAAAGAACTCAACTAAGACTCACAACCTTTCAAGTCCAATTTAACGAGTGTGAAAGGGACAAATCACTTAGCAATATTTTCACTTTTTAGACAAGTCGGAAAAGATCTTAACTTGGACTCGGTAAGAGGTTGCTAGGTGAAAAGTCACGGGGGAGGCCAAGGATCCTGTGCTGGACTTCTATAGAATGTCAGTATTTTACGAATAATTGACATAATCTTGGGAAACCCCAAATCTCTCCAAGTCGAGGAGGATAAAGCACTAGCGGAGGATATCGTCTTTGTGATATATCGGATAATGTCTCTTACATGAAAATACATAGGAGGGGGCATTGGATACCTCACAAGACCATCCCAATCGAAGGGGATCTCTTCAAGACTTGGAAGGAGAGAACTCAGGGAGAGTAAAACTCACTCTCTTTCAGAAGGTGCAGGATCAGGAATGTTGACGACATGGTTGAAGGATGCATCACCCTCCATAAGGAGAGTAGGATTGACTAGAGATTGCATTGGTACGACCACTTCTTCAATTCTAGGTTGAAGAGAATGCACGATAACAGGGATAAGGGACACATCACCCTTGACATCACCCACAATTCTAGTATCCCAACAATAGCTGGACACAAATGAGTAAGGTGATATCCTTTACAAGTCTTGCAAAGGAACTTAGGCTCATGTCTGACATGTCTAGGCTTCACGATGCCCCCAACGTCATTCCCAATAGATGGTGACATGCTCTCAACATGACTGACAGAGGTGAGAGATTCATCTCCTACATGATGTACAGTGGTTGGAGATGTGGTATTGATATAATTCATGGCGACTAGAGTGATGCCCCCAACATGACTAGCAGGGGTTGGGTGTGGGTTGTCAACATGACTTGCAGAGGTCATTGACCCATATCGAACATGACTGGCAGAGGTTGGTGATGGAGCTCCAATATAATTAGTAGTGACTGGACTAGCGGTAGGTTGCGGCATTTTATGCCAAGGTCTAGGGAAAGATTGGATTTGGAACATTGCAGGACAGGAAGGGTCCTAGTTTACCCCTTGTCCCTGTCTAGAAAGGTGGTATCCTCTGCCTAATTGATCCAAAGAGGTGTGTACAGGCATCATCACTGAAATCTATGAAGAGAAAAAAGTATGATAAGGACTATTTAAGTGAGGATATAGGTTTCCCCCTTGTGAAGGGGTTCCGTGAAGAGGGTAGCCCAGACCATAAAAATGATTCTCCTCATATGAAATACCCACGGATACATGAGGACCCATCATGGGAAAAGTGTTCAAAGGAATAGGCATGGCGGGCGAAGGATACACAGATGGGGTGTAATAAGTATAATAAGCACCCATTTGAGCACTATATCTTGAAAACGTATAGCTAGGACTGGATCCATAAGAGGGGAGGTTCCAACCTCCCACATTGAGAGTTGGTTGAGGGACATGACTCATATCAAACGAAGACGTAGGCATCGAGGCCATGGTTCCCCCAAATCCAATGCTAGGATTCATATAAGTGAACCAGGGAGAGGCATATCAACAT
>ML830465.1:46302-58238 GCA_009831015.1 Picea engelmannii | reverse complement strand
TCGACTAGTAATCAAAGAGCACACCAAATGACCAAAATGCACACAAACGAGGTAAAGTGGATGAAAGTGGCCTCCCTCCCTAAAGATGGTATGTTTCTCCCAAGAGGGGCATGATACTCCCTGCTAAAGATTGGAGGTAAAAAAATCAGTTATAAGGGCCCTTGTAGGCTTAAAAACCAATCGGTTAGATCCCCCCAGAGACGTAATCCTCCATAAAGGTTGTGTGTTGTCCAACCCTTATCTGACCCAGGGTACCTGCAGAATAACCTCTGCAAGTAACCTATGTGGCACCTAAGTCAAGAAATTAATAAACCATTGTATAACCGATGCACATGCGAGCAGTCATAAGTTAGGTCCACTGTATGGGCAGGGTAGAAAAGCCCAAAACCTTGAAAGTACCACCTCTCACGGAGGTAAAGGCACTAGCAAGATCCCCAAATACAAATAGATTCACAGAAATATCTCTAACGCTAAGAAGGTATCGGGGTGATATCCCTTCAACCAACCTCGCGCGACCTCAAGATTAACTCCGGTGTGAGTGGGGCCTCCTAATATTACCAATTATACAATGGATTTCTCCACTCCCTTTCTCAGACACATATGTTGATTTAATTTCCTTGGAGAATTTTACTCACAAAATCCTATTCCAAGGCACTAAATCCTAAGCTAGTTTGTGCACCCTAGAAAATAAAATCGCGACTAATCAATTTTAAATTATAGTGTTAATTTTAGTGGCCATGATTACTCAAAAAGGTATGGTAGTTAAACTCATGATGTTATGACTCAGCAAGAAAAATAAATATGAATGTAATGCAAAGTCTTAACTTTAATTTTCAATGAATGATATGCTTCTAAAAACAAATGCAATTTTCAATTTCAACTCTGCAATTCTGAAGTAAAATGCAATATTTCATTACATGTACTAAGCTAATGACAAAGACTCAAAAGACCAAAATGACAAGTAATGCAAAATGCCTAATATTTTTTTATTTTCAATATAATAAAAATGAAAATGCATGGACTAAACAACAACTTGATATATAAAACTCTACTTTGTATAGAAACAAAAAACTCAAGTAGGATACCAAGCAGCGAAACACCAAGCCCAATGTACAAGGACAATCAAAATTAAAAGGTGACAAGAAAGACTTCACCCAAAAATTCAACTAAAGATAGGTTTCTTGTCATCCCACAGACACTTAATAGTCACTACAGAGACCCAAGAAGACTCAACAAACATCAAATCCCACCCAAAAACCACCAAACCCAGCTAACAAGAAAATAATGTTGGTGTACACGTCTGTTCAAGGAAACAGAGCGCATGTACGCATCTTGCAAAGGGACAGCTCACGTATATACGTGATTGTTGAGCCAAAAACCATGTATATGTTTTAAAAACAAGGCTATGCAAGGGAGAAGGATGAAAAACTCAGACACAGAGTGAACTGAGGTTGTCAAGCAATGATACAACAAGAAACACAATAGGAACGAGAGAAATCTAAGGAGAAAAGTACTCCAAACCATAAGAAAGAAGATTAAATCCCCAGTATGGTCGCCAATTCTGCTACAGGGAAAATCTCTCTATGGCTAGGGTAAACCACAACAGACGGAAATGAATGCAGAAATCAAATCTCTTCTCAATTATGCTATGTAAACAAATATGCTAGCAAGACAAGATAAAAGGTCTACCTCATCTAGACGTTCAATGAAGTCCACTGTTGAGCACTTGACCCAAAGAAATATACTTGCAACTAGTCCTCAACAACCAAGCAAAGAAAGCATATGGTGATAATAAATATTGTTAGCACATTCAATATCATAATACATTAATAAACATGACAAATACGCCCATGGAATAATAATTCAAATATTTGCAAGATATCAATTGGATGGGAAAAGAGTATTTCTATTAATATATGATCAACAAAAGTGAAAATGTTACAGACTTCCATTTCGGCACGGTTTGGAACCGAGAAACTAAGTTCCTTCCAGTTGGGCCTCCACCAAAGGCAAGCTCAAAAAGAGAAACAAAGAGGTTCTCAATCAACAAGGGAAGCGGTTGGGGGCTAAACAATGTGTTCATACTTAAAAGACAAAGGGATGCACACTCAATATGAAGTAAATAATTTCTCCAGAGTAACTTTTCTCTCAAAGTTGAATTCTTTCTCCTCCTTTCCATAGCTCGGAATTGGCCCATTTATAGCCTTTAAAATGGAAATGAAGGGTCAAGTCGGAACGTTTCCAGTATATGGAAGGCCAAGGATCTTACATATCCTGTCGTGACATGGAAACCCGCCATTAATTTTCATTTTTGGCACAAATCCCGATGTACGTGGGTTGTAGTGGTGCAACCTATGTATATGCATGTTGTATAGTAGGAAAGATACATACATGTGGAAAAATATGTATTTTTATCTCTGTATTTTAAAAACAGGGATGATAAGTCTGCATAGGGAAATGGAAAAAGGCTTTATGTGCAATATTGGATAGGGTGAGGCAGATCTTGCTATAACAGTTGGGTTGACAAGTTTTGGAATCACTTTCTCAACATGGTCCCAAATTTCATCTTCCTCCATAATTATCTATAACTTGATCTTCCATGGTACAAAATTGGAAGCCCCTTATAACCTGTCACACTCTTTAATACCAAGATTCAACTTACACATCCTAAAACAAATCTCAAGTGCACAAATCAATAATATATGAAGTAAACACAACCTTTCTAGGGTTCAAGTGCTTCTCCTGAGCAACCTAAGGTTTGAAACCCAACAACATTAACAAGTTTAACCACCTCTGCTAGGTACATCATGGTGGAAATACTATCTCTCTCTTACACTTAGAACGACCTCATCCACAAAATATCTAATACAATATAGAAATTTTGATGAAATGAGGTTTCTTTTGCAATTCAAAATTTTCAGCTCTTTCCTAGAGGTTTCCCAAATATTAACAATGTGAATTTTCATCTTTATGATTGCTATGAAATATAAATAAAATAATATCTATAATTAATAATGTTTTAGCTCTTAACAACCCCAATCAACAAGGCAATCTAAGAGAAAATATACCAAAGTGAGAGAACAAGTTTCATCCCTTTAGAGGAATCTTATTATGCATAAAATAAATCTAAAATTTACTTTATGAGAACTATAAATACAATAGAAATATTCCCTATCTTCTTCAATATTAATGTTAAATCACTTGACAATTTTAGCATTAACTTATGTCAAATCAAAAAGACATACAAGTGCTAGAAATTACCAAACAATGAAGAAATATATGGTTGAAAATCAAATTTGCAATGGAGACAATTTTTGATAGTTGAAAACTTCATATATATGTATAAATATCAATTTCAATTATATATTATAGCCTCATCCCAAGGCTAGTACAATCCTCTAATGCTCCAAAACCCCATTTAGGGAAAGCAAAGAAAACCCTTGCTTCACCAAAGATACTCCACAAACTAGTATTAACATTGAAAAACTTCCTTGGAAAGACATTTTATTTTCTTCTTCACTTCAACAAGTACAACTTAGGTTTTAATTTTAAAACTCTGGGTCCAATCTATCTAAGGGACGAAAACCTAACCCTAGTATTCATTTTGTTCCAATTAGTCCAATAAACCCAAGAACCTTCAAGACAAGAGAGATAAAGTACAAAGAGAGAGAGGGAGAGAGAGAGATATAGAGAAAGAGAGAGACTAGTGCAGTACTCTCCTCACATATCTAACAAAATATGTGAGTAATTTAATGAGATCATTATCTCCAACTTCTATCTCACAAGAATAAACCCAAGCATCTCACAAGATAAATCTCCCATAAAAAAAATATCCTCTCTAGACTTCATAACTTCTTATAGGGTTTACTCATGAACCCTCGCACCTTACTCCAAGAATAAAAGTGAAAATAAAAGATTACAATAATGAGTTGAAAGGAAAATCTCCTTCCTTTATATATATGATAGGTACGGGAGACCAAAAATACAAGAGTGGGCCTAAACCCTTACAAGAAGCCTACTACAAATAAGTAGTCCCGCATTTCATGTGAAGCACTACACTCCAAGGGTACACATGTTAATCTCATACACAATTGAGGCTCCAATACAAGGGTGATCCATGATATGTGTCCAATTCTTCTCATATAAGCCTCCAAGGACTCCAATGCTCCTCCTAAGCCATGTTCTTCATTGGTTCCACTCCCCTTGCATGAAAATTGTTGCAACCTAGGTGTCCCTAAGTTAACACCATATTTAAATGAAAGCATCCAAGCTACCCAATGTTATCTATAGATCAATTCCCTCCTATAGAATTCCAAATTATACTTCTATGATGTATGGCATTCTTTGAGAAGGAAACCTCCTCTTTGTGACTAACATGTAGAATGTCACCAAGTTTTCTAAAGATCTCCAACGCTCCAAGGAAGAATGTCATGCAAGAATCTAATGGAGTTTGAGAAACCACGAAGTAATCCACCTTCAATGTAAAAATCCATCATGGACCATACAAGGGATAATCATACATCATGTACCCCAAATTTCATGAATCACCCCCAATAATGGTGTAAACACTTTTGGAGTAACCCCGAAAGCTAACAAATTCCCTTTAATTATATCACTCGGAGTCTATAACCAAACATAGAAAGTGTTAAAAACTCTTTGCAAGTGATCAAACAAATCAAGCGTACACATGCCAATTAGTCTTACATCAATATGTTCTTTCCATAGGTAAATAATTTATCTTCAAAATCAACAAAACAAACTACATCTTGAAGGCACTATCATCATGCATTTTCTTTAAGACTCCATAAATCACTTCCCCATGACACAACTCTTGAGTGAACCAAGCAACCATTACCATAAAGAAATTTCCTTCAATAGTTAACAATCACATTAGTTGTGATCTCGCTATAAGGTATGCAAATTGATTTTCCATATAGTTGATACACAACTATATGAGCTTGACATATCATCCATCGGTCATTTCACTAGACATATAGTGTGGCCATTATTACCATGTTAAAATACTACATAGGAGAGAGTCAAATAAAAACACAAGAATAATGCACAAAATTTACCATTGAAACCCAAAATCATGGAAACTAACACCAATGGATAGATCTCAATTTCAAAATATTTATAACAATATAGACATTCCTAAAATTATAACTCATCAAGACTATCGATATTTAGGAAAACTTCTTTCAAATATTTTCAAGCATAAAAATCAAATTATAAAGAAATAAAAGTATTGCATTATCATTTTTTCTTGAGGTTCAAGAGACCAAAGCTGGTCTCATTGGACCTTAACTATCATCATCATCATCATCATCATCATCATCATCCTTTCCCAATAAAATTAATACCAACCACTTGAGGAACCTTAGAATGAATGCATCATCCCTTTAAATAGGTTTTATTACATAAATATAATGGGACAATACCACATGTCAAAAATCATGTGTCATAACCCTTGACCAAGTCAAGGTTAACACCTAAATATCTCCCATTTAAACTTGACTTGGGATAAAAACCTATCTTGTTGTGAGTTTATATAAAAATATGAGATTATTATAATAGACCTCCCCTTCTTTGTATCACATAAATTTGATTAATGAATTCTCATTATCTATGAGGATCCATTCTTCTAATACTTATAAGTACTTTAATTCTCCAGTGTTGATATGTGCACAAAGAGATAAACACACACAACCACACATAGATCAAATACTAGATATAATGTGGAAACATAAACTCGGGAAAATGGAAAAAATATATATTCAATACCCCTATGAAGTCCACTCCTAACCATGATGGGGAAATTACAACCTAAGACCTTAAATCCCAAAAAAACCATAAAAATTAGGAACATAATGATACTAGTAGATTTCAAATATATTCAAATTGTATAGACATCAAATTCACTATGCAAAAAAAATTTGTTGTGTACCCCACCAAGGACCTAACAATTACAATTGAAAATGGTCAATATGTCAAGGGAGAAGGAAGCTATCATAAAATATCAATTCAAATACAAGAGTTGGAGCTACAAACATGACTCTATGCTTTATCACTCAATGACATGGATATGGTTCTAGTTGTGGAATGGCCGATGCAGTTGGTAATTTATATCATCAACCTTGAATCATATTTCATGCAAGTTATCAAGAAAGGACAATATTCTAAATTATATGAGGTTGAAGTTTCCCATCAAAATAAAATTGATTTTTAACTAATCGGAAAATGCGAAGAAACATAGACGTACACATAATAGCAAAAGAAAGAAAAGTTTGACACCATGGAGCATCAAAGTTTCCCATTAAACAAATAGGGAAAATGACTTCAAAATATGATGCATACACTATAAAGGAACCTCGTCAATTCTCAAATAAAGAACCAATTCAAAACCATCAAACCAAAGAAAGAAAAAAATGTTTCCACCAAGAAGTAGTGAAGATTTCCCAAATTTTTATTTTGAATCACCTCAATGCCAAATAGTAGTGAATATTTCCCAATTTTTTCATCTCGAAGCCTTTATTCAACTCTTTATTTATGGATGCAATGTAGCTTTCATTGTTCCATGTTATCAAGAAATAATATACATATACTACAAGATATACAATAGTTTTTCCAACTTTCATGACAAAGAAAGTTGCATCATCAAGATTGAAATGCTTGAAAATCAATTTCACAAGATGCTCAATTAACTTTTCATACTATGCTCGTGGTTCTTGTTTCAATCCACACACAAATTTGATGAGCTTTCATACCTTTTGTTCTTATCCCTCCACAAAAAATCCTTTTGGTTGAGACATGAAAACATTCTATTTCAATTTGACATTAAGTAAATTAGTCTCCACATCCATTTGATGAATGTTCCGTCCATTCCATGTTGCCATGGAAAATAGAGTATGGATGGTAGCCCATTGTTTTGTGGGGGCAATGTCTCCTCATAATAAAAACCTTATTTCTATGAAAATAATTTTTCTACGAGCCTTGCTTTGTGATTTTCAAGTGAGCCATATAATTTGTACTTGTTCTTGAATACCCACTTGTAGTTGATTGGCTTGGTTACAAATGGAAGATCCACCAACTTCCATGTCCCATTCTTGATGAGATAATCATATTCATTCTGCATGGATTCTTTCCAAACATGAAAAGTGTCCTGTTCAAAGGAATTTGGTTCAAGGTTAGTAGATAAATTCAACTCCCAGTCATATGAAACATTCATGTCATATACATCAACCAAGTTTTAATTATATACATTACCTCCATCTTGTCTTGAGGACATTCTGGTTCCTGTATTTCTAACCTCATTAGGATTAGCACTTTCAAGTGTTTTTGTGATCCATTTTGGTGGACGTTTCTGAGATGGTTCAAGTTTCTCAACTAATTGAGATGGTGTTGAGTTCTCATCAAGCCTCAATAATGAAGGTGTCTCTCAATAGTTTCATCTTTCTTGGAGGATTCAAGAAAGACTACATCTTTGGAAAGGATGAATTTCTTGTTTGTCTCATCGTAAAAATGGTATACCTTGGTGGTATTTGAGTACCCCAAGAAGATGCACTTCTGACTCATAGAATCAAGCTTGGTTGTTTGTTCCTTAGGAATCAATGTCAAGCTTTCTTGATCATGTAAGGTGGAATGATCCCAGATCTCAGTCATTGATCACATTACATTGATTATGCACATGGAAATGTTGGCCCTTGACACTTGGTCCCAACCCTTGGTCATTGACATAAGCTTCCGACTAGAGCATGATCTCGCATGTGCATAATTTAAGCCTTGGTTGGTCAATATTAAGATCCCTTTGCAACATGTAAGCCCTAATTCCATTTTATACAAACTTTCCCCACTTCAAATTATTACTATTGAGGCATATGGTTCCATGATATGGGTTCTAGGTAGTCTTGTTTCTCTGACAGAGTAAGATCAAATGCTCAAATTGCCTCTAAACAAGAAGTGCCATTAAAAAAATCATATCGGTACTAACAGGATGAATCATATAATGAAAAAGGAATAGAAATAAAATATGATACATTTATATTCATAAGAGGAAAGGAAATGCTAAGAATCAAATTATGGAGTTATCCCAACTCTGATACCAATTTCAGTCCAGGTATGGAAAAAAATGTGACTGCACTGATGTGATTTCCATAAACATGAGAGGTGCATAAATATAATCAAATTTATTGTTGGTATTCCCTAAGGGACGACTCTTCCTATCACCTCCAACTCTTCATATTTACGTTATTATTACAATAACGCAATACCAAGGATTATGTGTCCAACAATGTAGTTACAATTTCTTGAGACAAAATATGTTTTCCATTGTTTCTATAACTTTGTCACATAGTAGTGGAAATGAATATTCAAAGAAGACAATGACAAGAGCTACAATGAATAGAAGTACATATGCAAATGTGAATATGCATCTCTTTCTATGTAAATATACATGAGGATGTCTTGAAAAGAATTGTGACACAAATAGCATGGTGATTGGTCCAGTAAATTTCAAAGACATAGAGATTTTTTTTTTTGGTAGAGTTTTCTGGAAGTGGTCTATTAAGGAGCCAATGTTTCTTTTTGGTTTGGTTGCATGTAATGTGAGATTATGGATTTTGAACTGAAATATTATTTGTTTTGTAACATTGTCTTGTAGCATGTCTAACTTTGAATCATGAATGAGAAACATATACCCTTCCGATGGAATTTCAATATTATGATTGTCACTAAGAAGAAATGGGTTTCAAGCAGGGCATGTGTTTAAATGAAAACCATTCACAACCCTAAAAAAATATACATTTGATAATACAATTCAAACAAAATAGATTCAAAATGTTTCCTCACATAAGTTTTATATTTCTTAATGTTGGTACCATATTTGGAGTGCATTTATGTTTTAAAAGACATTAATATTATGAATTTATGACTTGATTGTAATTTGTTAGAATAATGATGGATCAATATCATCTATTATTTAATTGGTTGAATATTATGTTACTTAGTTACAACAATCATTATTCTCATAATATTGTCTTCCCCAAAGGTTACAAGAGTGTGTTGTATCGTTTATGAGAATAATGGGATTGGAGACTTTTAAGGTTTGAAAGTTCTTTGTATCTTTTCCCATGTTGGGAAAGGAGAACCATTTTCACAATTGCTTCATTATCAATATGAATATGTATTCTCTATTATATTTATTGTTCATTTTTCTTCCTTACACTTCAAATAGGAATAATCCATTTCTAAAAATTAGAATTCCATGTCTCAATTTTCATCATATTGCACAAAATTTTGGAAAATGTATGGAAGTATCCAACCATAGGTTCATTTAATTAACTTCCTTCACCTGTTGTTGTTTCCTCTCAACCAAAGGAAGGAGAAAATGTGTAACTCTTGGCTTGTGCAAATTGTTGGCACACAAAGGCCAACAAGGGTTTAATCCAAACAAATAACTAACAATAGACATATACCATAAAAAACAAGGAATAAAAATGCACAAAAAATAGAATAGGGAATCTAGATTCATATTGATTAATGAAGAAATTATTCAAATTTCCCTCATTTTCCAAGAAGGGAAAGGAGACAAAGAACTCTCAAACCCTAAAAATATGTAATCTTAATAATCTTGTAAAATACAACACACTCTTGCAACCGTTTAAAGATCAAATATAAGGAGACAGATGTTCATTGTAACTAGGTAATATCCCATTCAAGTAATTACATCATATTATAATGATCCCTCATAATTCTCATAAAGTACAATCAAGTAATGAAGTCATAATATCGATTTATTCTAAAACATAAATGTACTCCAAATAGAGCACCAACACTTGACTAATAATTTCTTTCTAAAGCATGTAATAATGCCATGAAGGAATAATATAGACAAATAGTATATGTATTTTGCAAGAACAATGTCATTTGTAATTAGATTCATTTGGGTCTCTTAAAAGCATAATATATTAAGCTCATAGGTCTTGGGCCATTACATTAATGTTATTAAGTTATCATTTTCAATATTGGTTGGATACTTATTTGTAATTGCACCCTTTTTCTCCTATATATACCATGGATATCTAATTTTAGGGATCATAAAAAATTATTTGCAAACACAACATGTAAAGGAGGTTTCCCTATCAAAGTGGCACTTTTGTTCATGAAATTTTAATCATTATTTATGTGTGGAATTATTGAATTAGGTACTTATTATGCTTATTTGGATATTTGGTCATAACACGTGATCCTTGGTTTGGATCCTTTAAATGAGACATATTTCATTTTTTCTCTAACATTTGTTGGAATATTGGAGGCATAATATTGTCAAACTTATGCTTATATTGAGAGAGGGAAGGGGTGAATTAGTATAAGATAATTTTTAATTTATTTAACCATTCATCAATAATTCATTAGTTGAGAAACAATAATCACATATAAACTCAAGTCATAATGCACATAGTTTAACATGGAAACCCAATCAGGAGAAAACCATAAAGCTTGACTTTATAAATTCATGTAGGAACCAACCTACTGTTACAATATTTGCAAGCACCAACTTTTTGGAGACACCAATCCCCTTAGTTGAGCACCAACTCAACAACACTTTTAGGCACCAACCTACTTGAGACACCAATCTCTTCATTTGAGCACAAACTCAAAAAAATATTGTGTAGGCACCAACCTATTGGAGACACCAATCTCCTTAGATGAGCACCAAATCAATAAGACCTGTGTAGAAATGAATCCAACATATTCATACAAAAATTACTTCTGACTTAGCCTACATGCTTCATAGTTCATACATCGATTCAAATCCTAGTCACATTTATCCTTCATGCCCTAGAAATCCTCAGAGCATCATTCCCAAAATATGATCCTAGACTGCAACATCACAACCTCATAACAAGGCACTTTGCAACATCACAGACCTTCAGTCCTTCATAACGCACCTTATGTGTTGGATAGTTGGTTTAGACAGTTGGTTGTCATTGATGTCAACCCTTAGAGAGTTCGAGACACCCCATAGTTGTGATAAATAATGATGGTGAGTTATTTTTCATTGATGTCAACAAGAATGGTTAATGGAACATGAAGCCCCAAAGGTGTGGTTATGGAACTAGAAGTTGATAAAGGAATAAGGACATGAAGTACATTGTAATTGCAGGTAACATACACATAGATGGATAGTCCTTGTTGTGTTGTTTCCAACGATAGGTGTTATGCCACATGGTTCCACATGGTTAGGGAGATATGCCCTCATGAAGTTGGAATCCCTAAATAATGGTTAAGAAGACCCTAATTGGTTACAAGTCATTAATGAAAGGGTAAAGTGATTGTAACAAGAAAGTTCAAGAATCCCTGAGATTAAGGAGAGAGGTTACTAAGAAAAAGTAAAAATACACCTCAAGGAGTGTCTCATAAGAATATATACACATTCATTGAATATATATCTTGTGAGAATATTTTGGTCTATTAGAGAATCTAAGGTCAAGTCTGGAAAGAGCTACCGTTTTTTTGTAACCCAGTAGCTAAGGAAGTGGAGAAAGTGAAAAGGAAGAGCAAAAGTTTCAGAGCTGAAAGGAGCTACTATTTTTTTGTAACCCTAATTAAGTAGGACCTCACAGGTCATCTTGAGGGTGTCACGTGAGGCACCCCCATGGGTTGTCTAGGGATCATCACGTAAATCCCCACTAGACAACAATTTTAGTCCCTCGAGGAATAGAAAAAAGATGGAAAAGATGCTAGTGCTATGATTTTGAGGACTAAGGCAAAGCTACAGGTTTATGTATCAAGATCAAAGGCACTAGGTCAGTTACAGATGTAAAGCTAAGTTATTCTATGTGTTATGAGGTTTCATCTTGGTGATATTGTGGAACATGATTGAGGCATGTCCTTGTGAGTTTTGGTATATGTTAAGCCCTAATTTTGGCTCATTA
>ML830465.1:7413-24506 GCA_009831015.1 Picea engelmannii | reverse complement strand
CAATCGTTTTACACCAAGGTTTAAATTTAATCGATGCCAATACATAGTTTGGAACTATGAATCATTCAATGTAATATCAACTTACCAAACAATATACCAAGCATCGATTTGTAAAATTAAAGTCCAATATGATTAATCCATGCTCCTTCAAACCATTGCTATTCTTAAATCGACTTCATAAACTTACCAATGTATTCGTTGCACATTCAAATGTTTGCATTCCAAAGTCTTTAGAACATTATGATCCAAATTTTCTCATATAATAACTGAGTGAAAAGCCCATAGCAATAAGAATAAAATCATATAGACCAAATCTATCATAACTTTTATAAGATCAGAATAAAACCAATAAATTTTTATGCCCAAAGGCTTAGCAATCAGACATATCCAAATGCGCAATCAAGGTAAGAGTATGCTCAAGGACATATGTTCGAGAAAATCTTTAGCAGTCATGTGATAAACCAATGGTCAAGTGTCTTTTGGAGAAATCGATAAAAGACGACTACAGTCCAAACGATGAAAGAGGTATTTTCACACTTACAGTTGTGAAAATCGAATCAAGACCAGATTGCAATTGTCGCAAAAATGAAACAAATGTCTAGAAGCACAATGCGACGATGATTTTTCATTAACGAGACAAGAGGTGTAGGTAGCGTTTTTTAAGAGCAATTAAAAAAAAATATTGGCTGCCAACAAGACTTAATTTGGATACTCGATCCTACTTGTATGAAAGTGAATGTCCCTAGAGGTGTAGTTCATTTTAACTTCTACAACCTCATTCTTCTTTCCATCAATGATAAACTTATATTGAATCCACTAGATTTGGAACTGCAGTCTTTGTAAACTACCAAATCTCTTTACTCGTAAATAGCATTTCCATATCTTGTGCCCATGTAACATAATTATGGACATTGAGAACTATAGGTTATTTATTAGAACTTGTGATCTTGATCTACAAATACAAATCTCGATTTAGTCTTCAAGTCGAAACCCTAAGTCAATCTACTAGAGAGAACTGACTCAACAGGAGCATGTACAAGCAACGCCATCAAAAATAATTATAGACAATATAATAGGTCTCAAACCAATAACTTTGATACCATGTTGGAGAACTAAGGAATGTGTACATCATGGAGGTATACATTCCAATAAGAGGTGGTGTCTAAAGACATTGTTATAACACTTAATCACAAGTCAGGATAGCTCAACATACATAGAAACACATAAAACACATAAAATTTTCATGATAGATTGATCCATAAGATCATTTATACATAACCCCAAAGTGTAAATAACTCCCTTGAAGTGAGGAATACATGGTCAAATTTTATTAGCTAGGGCATGCACTTAACTCCTTGATTTTTTCCTCAACATGTGCACTAGTCGATTGCCATAGTTAATTAACTAACTAATTGAATGCTTAATTGATTTAGTCAATCGATTCTCTTACTCAATTATGGACTACAGACTCTCTGTATCCATAATATGCATAGGTGTGATGAACTTGTTGTTCAAACATCCATTGCATTCCTTACTCTTATGTTTCCAGACAAAGATGCACTTTGTATTTTAAGTTTCCATTTAAATTTATTCCAATAGTCATCGAAATAGATAAAGATATAGGAAACACTTTCGTCACACAATATAGATCAATAAAAACATATATGATGATAACAATGAGGCCAAACTAGGCTTTCCTATAGCAAAGTTGTCTTATTTTTCAAAAATATCAATTTTTTTAAGAAACATACATTTCTTTCTTCTAGAGAGATCAAGGTCTTAAGAGTATCCATTGGTATAAGTGAATGTGAAAATGCAACGCAAAAATAGGAAATTTTCTATTGAAAATAGCATTTTTACATTGTTTGAAACTTTGCTCATTGAATGGAAGTATCTTTGACTCTTTGTCAAAAGCTAGGGAAAAACACACAATTATGGTGTCATTGTTAATATCAACCATGTTTTTATGGAAATGCATATGGTTGCAAATAACACAGGGCATCATAAGAGAGTGTCTTCATTAATTTCAAAAATTGTTTCTCTGATGTTTATTGTGTCTCTCTTTTTCCGAAAGCATTGAGTGGATAAAATTAGAAGTATTAGCAAACATAAACAAGAAACCAATAAATTTATGAGGAATTAAATGTCTAGTTAAGAAGGTAATTAATTATCAACTCTTTAATGAATGTCACTAAGTATTATTCCACATATATAAAGAAGCACATATAGTCTTAGAAACAAATAAAGAAAGTTCACTTACTATAAAATTTGTTTAAAGATATTTGGAAAGTATACTATAAATTCATGTATATATTTAGCTACTAGATGTAACTATAAATTCTCGATTTTAGGCACTAGAAGTGAGAGTACGCAAGAAAAAAAAATTTCAGCAGAAAAAAATTCCTCAATTATATTAAGTAAATATAATATCTTCTCGAAATTGGATACAACACTTGATAAAAAGTGTTTGCCAAGTAGTCTTTCACCAACAATTGGATAGTCCAATTCGATGGAGGAAGAGATTGGGATACATGCAAATAAGAAAGAGAATATACAACATGTTAGAAAAGAGGAGAGAGTTTTGAAGCATAGGAGAGTATCACAGGTGTTGTACCATGAGAAAACACAAATATGAAATTGAAAGTTGAAGCTGCTTGCAAGGACTGATAGAATCAGATTTAGAAGATTTTTTATCACATGTGAGGGGCCCTCATGGCCATCCTGCCACAGGTTAAATGTAATATGGCCATCATTTTTTTGTAGATTTGATTTAGAGAGAAGATATGCCTCTCTATTGAATTCTCGCGAAGCATGTGTAATGATGAGTTCCTTGAAATGGCGTTGGAGAATTCTAATGCAGTCCATCCAGGCCAAGAGAGTGATCAAATGGAGCTTGCCACTGTCATTCAACCATTCTATGACAACACGGGAATCACCAATGAGATGAAGGCGGTCAATATTTAAGTAAAATGGAAAAGGTAGAAGTGCATTTGTTACTTTACCATGAAATAAATGAACAACATGATAACTAATACCAAAAATGATATTTACATGATAATTACTGGGAATCCAATAAAGTCATTAGAACACAAATGTTGAAATTTTGATTCACAATTAATTAACAAATCTCTAACTAACAATTTGTGGTAACTTCTTTGAAACAAGGTATGGAAATCTCACCAAACATTTCGTTATGAAAGTTTACTATAAAGTATACTATTAACTACATCATACATTATGTGTGGGAAAATTTCATAGGGAAAGTTCACAATTATTTTTGCATTCATCCTGCTATAACCCTATGTTTCATATGATCAACTGGTGATTAGAGATTTTTTCCTTTGGTTGCATTTCTTGTTGTAAACAACATTTTATTCTGCAAATGATTTACAAATGAAAGAAAAAGAAAGAAAAAGAAAAGAAAGAAAAGAAAAAGAAATAGGAAAAAGAATAAAAGAGGGTATGAAAATAAAAATGATAAAACCCCAAGCAATAAGAATGGCTTGATTCATACTGTCTAACCATGGTCAAGTCTTTTGAATTTATGCAGATAGGTTAGTGAATAAACTTGGCTAAACAGTCTAATATTAGACAAGATAGATAGGTTAGTGAATAAACTTGGCTAAATAGTCTAATCTTAACCAAGATAGATAGGTTAGTGAATAAATTTGATCAAACAGTTTAAACTTGATCAAATGTCATAGGTTAGAGTAATGCTTTAGCCCAACATTCTAATCTGGGTTAATTTTTCTAGCTGATTAGAGTAGGATATAAGTTAGTAGTTTTTCATTTTAATAAATGGATGTAAATTTGGTTAAATTCTTTGATTTGAGTAAAACAATGTTGTATTTTAACCCCTTGGTGACAAAATGAAGGAAGGGAAGCAACGAAAAACCCAAAAAGAAGATATATACTAAGTTTTGGGGTGATATATTATGTTTGGCGCTTTGTTCTAAAGAGCGCGCCAATCTCAGCGATCCATTAGCAGGCACTCAAATCTATGGCTGGAAGAAGATATCAGACCCCCCCCCAACCATTCTATCTTTAACGGTGGGGGGGGTTCGAGCAAGTGGTTTTTCCCAGGCAGGCCACTCCTAACGTGGCACATTCTAGTTAAATCAAACCCCCCTTGGCTCTATACCACTTACTGCGTACCCCGCCCTCTGAGCAAGTCGCTAAAACACCTACCCATACCACCTCCGCACTCTGACATCACACTCCACTTCCTCTGTCCATACGTCATGCTCCACTACTCTGCCGACACATCACCCTCCACTCACCTGTCGCCAGTCACATCCTGTCCACCCATTATCCACTCACTTCCCTCCACGTCACCTCCATATACCCGTTACCCACTCATTACCCTCCACCTCACTCCCGGTATGCCATTTGGCCAATTAATGCAGTCGACCATGACCATTAATTAGCTGAATCGTCATTCGCTCCCCAACGAACACCTGTTCATCCACTTAATCTCTTTTTGTCACCATTGTTGCACTTTTCATGATCGAGATGCAACCAAAGCCACCTTTCACCATTCTCTTCAACCAACGACTGCCATTAACGCCTGGTAAACATAGTTAACACCTATTTCTTTCAGATTTGTAGGTATCAATTAGATCAATGGCACCTAAATCCAAATCTTCAGAGATCGAAGAGAATCCATTCCTCCCACCTCTCGTCAACCTGGATTGGATACCTCTGGATGATAAAGACTACTTAATTGCAGATTCAAAGTGTGAATTCGACTTCCTCAAATTGAACTTATGGCTCAGAGATACCTTTATGGACTAGAGAGACGATATTGGACTCTGGGAATCCAATCTCACACTGTACATTTTCCCTCAAACCTACCATTTCCCCGAGTTCTCTCTAAAATTCTAGGCACACTATCTCCCTAGCCAAAGAGCCATTGTTTCGTCATCTGGTGAGACTCTTTTCACTATTACCCCAAAAACAATAGACCACATAATGGAGATACCCAGAGCCAACTCCCATTCCTCTTTTTCCATATAAATTCTGACCGATATGTACTAGAAGTTTTCCTTCCCCCGGAGAACACAAATCTTTGAGCTTTTCATCCCTAAAAATGCCTAGTTACCCAAGAAGAATCCCGCCTACCATTCCTCCATTTTCTCAGTGAAAGGTAACCAAGTTATTTCTTCCCTATGTTGTTTGCTAAGATATTATTCAAATGAGTGGATAGATGAACCAGTCTCGATTTTTCTATCCATATTATCCACCGAAGAGAAGACCACTACACAATTCAATTTCAGCCAGTTTCTGGACGACAACATTCATGAGCATCTCTTCAAGTTCTCTACAGAGGGCATGTTCAGGTATTCCTCGATATTGGCATACATGTTCATATTTTTCCAAGCAAAGAAGTTCTCCTTCTCCCTGCAGAAGCTCGATCAAGACGGTAATCCACAACTTGTCACATCCTAGACATCATCACTGAGAAAGAACTCATCTGAGTTCAATTTTAAACAGTTCATCGATAAGTTTTACCACCCAGTGGTAAGCATGCTAAGTGGATGAAAAGAACCCAGGATAAATGAAGAAATTCAAAGGATCCTACACCTGTCAGACCTTGCTAAAACATGTGACTGGTACCTGTACCAAGATCACACAGAGATTAGAGTTTATGGATGTGAATTGGCCCCTTACAATCTTTCCAGATACTTGTCTGTCAGGATATTCGCTCTGGAATATATCAGGTAGATGATTAATTCAGACGACATTCATTTTGTGGTTTTCAAGAAAAAACAACAACTCAGGATCAGAGGACGTATTGGTTCTTTCATATGAAACAACAAAGATGAAGGGGAAGAAGCCAACAAGATGTTAATAGAAATGAATTTCAGTACCATTTTTCCTTGCAACTATGATCCATGTGGAAATATTGCAGAAACCAGATTAAAGAACATGATTCCCCCCTATGCTCATGTGCCTAAACCAGAGATAGAGATATTCATGAACCAAATAGAGTGGGAGGAAAACACCTTGATTGACATCAAACACCAACCTTCTCCTTCCACCATTTCACAAAAAAATACTCCTCAGGTACCATTAGAGAAAAGGCCCAGAAAGGAAGTCTCTCCCTCAGTTACAGAGGTCTCGACAAAATATTTGCAGGTTTACAGAAAGAGGCCCAAAACTAGTCATACTCCTGACAGATCTGGAAGAGAAGAAATCCAGTCCACCATAGTGATCGAGGGACAACATTCACCATTTTTCTCAGGAATTCAGAAAACGATGTTCACTTCCTTGTCAAAGAAGCAGACTGATACAACATTCACAACCAAATCCCCATAGGAGTCAGTGGGACTCAATATTTTTAAGAAGTATAACTTAATCAAGAAGAAAAATGAGATGTTGACTAATAGTACCTATGCTCAATTCTGGAATCAAACATATACAACCCATCATAGGTTTCCCTCTGCTTTTGAAATAGATAAAGGGAGGATGTACATGGCATACTTGCAGGCACAGGTGCCTCAACCCAAAGCAATTTCTGATTATAAAAGGTCAACATTTGAGTTTGATATCAAAGAGGTTCATCCAGCTAATCAGATGGATATGCATAGACAAACTGGAGAAATAATTTTCTCCACCCTGGCCAATACCTCCATGACTGCTGCAAAGTTGCAAACTTCCCTAAATAATGTCCAGTCTCAGTTCAAGATGGAAAAACTATCCTCCCTGGATAAGGATAATAAGATCAAGTCCTTAGAAGAACTGGTGTTGAAAATTGGATATGATCCATCCAATGTCAAAGTAGGAGAAGAGATCCTCAAGAAGAAGAACACTAACATAGACTACCTGAGGAAACAACTAAAAATCCCTACTACAGAAGATCCATAGGTGAAGGAAATGGCCGATACTGAAGACCCCAAGGAGGAAATGTTGAAATTAATCATGGAACAGAATGTGCAACTTATGGAGATGGAAGTCGAGCTAGAGAATCTATCCAAAGAAAAAGAGAAGAATGTGCCAATGGAAGTCCTTTCACTGGATGTATTCCCTCTCACAGGGGCAAGTACAACAATAGCAACAACAACCACCATAGTGGAAATTCCAGTAGCAACCTCAGTGACAACCATAGATGCATCAATAAAGTTGGCAAAATCCATGGAGGACATGTCTCTGCGAGAACATGAAATCAAAAGACTGCATGATGAGATCAATAACCTTTAGCAGCTGAAGTCCACTTTTCAGTCAAGTTAAAACAGTGAGATGCACAAGTCTTAGAGGCTCAAGAAAGAACTGCAGAAGTTGTAGAAGGAGATAGTCATGGCTAAGACACTATCAGAAGCCAAGGAAAATATTTGGATAGACATCTGCAAATCCATGACATAGATTTGGCCACTCATATAGAGTATGGTTGAATAGCATGAACTGGTGCAGAGAAGTAGCCAAGCCATTCAAAAAATAGAAGGATAATTGGGAGAAATACCTACAGAGGCAAATGAGATCATTAGGGTTTTGAACTCTAAGATAAAGGAGGACCTAGAGGCTTTGGAGATTGAGGATAGGACAGAAACTATCTTTGAGGTCAAGAAAGTTTTGACCAAGAGGGGATTGATGCTGCAACTCGAGGAGAGAGGTCAGACGATGGATATTGGAGTTCAAAGATTTTTCAACAAGATTGACTCTCTCCAAAAGAAATATCTTCCAGGTTTACTAGTTATCAATGACAAGTTTATTACTCTCTCCGACTACAAACAAAACATCATCATAGTGGAAAATGATGTCTCTAAGTTTGCAGGGATAAAGGGAAGCATTACTGGAAAATAATTCTTGGAGACTCTGTAGTTGGACCTCGACATCCAACATGAAATCAAGTACATATTCATCACCAAGCCCACCTTCACCAAGTACACAGAGATGGATGAAGTTTACCGAAGGTTACTCAAAGTCACCATCCCTAGTCAAAAGAGATGGGATGACCTGTGTGCTTTGATCGAGTAAGAGATGTTGTGTACAATCCGAGTCAACATGTGAAACATTCATAGTCAATTCAAAGATGAATCACCAACCACCTTCCTCAGAATCAACACCCAGGATTCGAGAGAATCATTCAACATTCCTACTTTTTTGTAAAATATAATCTAGTTAGTTAGATTTTCTCTCCACCATATGCTGATCATTAATGGCAGCATCAAATGTAATTTTTCTATAAATACTTTAGACTTCGAAGTATTTAGGGTTGATCTTTACACCCAAGCAAGTTGTAATCTGTAATCTTTTTGAAGAGGTCTACCAGTAATAAAAGGGATGATTCACAGGATTGCTACGTGTTGATGTTGGTTATGTTTAATTCTCCTTGTTAAATGCTTGTCTTACTTCGTTATCATTTTGTTTTATGTGTTGATCGTTTAAAAGAAGTTTAAGTACAGAATTTATCTCGAATAATCTATTTTTGTCTTTTAAAGATCTGAATGTTGTTCTTTTGATATTGCGATAAATAAATTCGTAAATGCTTCTTTATTGTGATTGACTATCTCACCTATTTCTGTCTTTCCATCACTTTAATTCTAAAGGATCCAACATTTTCATTATATTTCCCTATGAACAAACCTTATAAAATCTTTTTCTGATCTCAATCCTTAACACAAACCCCATAACCCAATGGATGTGTAAGCAATATTTTCAACCATCTTTATAAAAAAAAACAACATAGTTCTATTAATTTAACTAGCCTAACATTTAAAACCCAAACATATATAAATCTTATAGAGAGATCCCAAACAAGGGACTATGACTGATAAACCAGAATTGTAGAGCCAAAGCAGAACTTCTACTACTTTCATCTTGGAAGGTGAATTATCCAAATTGAAGATTCTTATTCCCTTGTCAGAACTAATGAGAAAAAAATCTTACAGATCACATGTGATCAAGGCATTGAGCATTGAACTAGAAATAGGCACAAAATCATTAAACATTGAGCCAATAGTACGCACAGATACTGTAAATGTTGTTGATGACCAACCTGAGATGCTTTTTGGTCCTAAAGTTGATGGACAAATTGATAATGGTTGTCTCCCTCCTTTCTACATCAGTCTGAATATCCATGAAAAGACCTTAAACAATGTTATGGTTGATTCCGGTGCTTTTCACAATCTGATGACCAAGGTCATGATGGAGAAGTTGGGGCTTGATGTCACTAGACCCTACAAGGACTTGTATTCTTTTGACTCTAGCAAGGTCAAATGTATAGATCTGATTAAAGACTTGTGCATCACCCTGGCTCAAATCCCAACAAAAAGCACGGTGATGGATGTTGTTGTAGCAGACATTCCCCCTAAATATGGCATGTTGTTATCTCGATCATTGGGTGTTATTAGATATGTCTTACGCCACCATACATGTATTTTGACAACATAGAAGATTGTATAGAGAGACTCTGATGAAATATATGGTCAACAGTCAAGAAAAACCACACAACTACCTATTATACTATGTCCACTCTGATCTAGATTCATTCATATTGTACAATGATGGTGACTTTGATAATCAAATTGCACAGTTAGAAGATGATGCATCCGACCTGAAGGAAAATCAATTGATAATTGAGGAAAGTAAAACTATGACATTAGAAAGTGATGAACCAACATAAGATTTCTGGAGCATGGATTTTGATGGAGTTGTTAGCAAAGAAGGAGTTGAAGCTAGAGTGTGGTTGTATAATCATAAATCAAGGTATTCAGAAAGCCACTCTTACAAACTAAATTTCCAGTGCACCAATAACATAGCTGAGTATGAATCCTTGATACTCAGCCTGAAATTATTGAAGAAGTTTGGTGCCAAAAAGATTATGGTAAGAGGTGACCCTGAAATTTTCATTAAACAAATCAAAGGTGAGTATGTTGCTAAACATCCTAGGCTTAGAGATTATAGAAATGTTGTTTTAGAATTTCTAGAATGTTTTACTAAAATTGACTTGCAGGTAATCCCCAGAGGCTAGAACATACTTGCAGATGGATTGGCTACTTCAATAGCCACATGCAAGATACATTTCCATCCAAATAGAAAATACAAATTAGTGGTGAAGTGCAGACCAACCGTTCCAGACAACATCAGGTACTGGCAAGTATTTGGCAACGATGAACAAATTGAAGATTTCCTACGGTCTAAAAATGATTTTTAGTGTACAAATATAGATGTAGAGAATGATGATGATACTGTAAATAAATCATACTTAGAAAAAGATAAAGTAAATAAGTAGATTATGATGAAATAAATGAAAATGATGAAGATTATGATGTTTTGCAATTGAAGAATAATGTTTTACCTAGAGGTCTAGTTCCTTTGGAAGAATTCTTTGACTTCAACGATGTAGAAAAGAAACCAAAGATTGATCCTAGTGGTAAAGAGGTCAAAGAATGTAACATAGGGACAGAGGAAAAACCCAAAATGATAAAATTATCTAAATCTTTACCCCCTTAGAAAAAACACAAGTATATTGAAATGTTTAAGGAATATGTAGATGTATTTTCTTGGGGATATGAGGATTTAAAATCTTATGACACAAGTATCATACAACACAAGATCCCAATTAAAGAAGAACATAAACCGTTCAGACAAAAACTCAAGAGAATCAATCCAAATCTATTACCCCTGATAGAAAAAGAGATTAAAAATATGTATGATGCCAAAATAATATTTCCCTTAAGATTTTCAAAATGGGTTTCCAATCTGGTCCCTACCAAAAAGAAGTTTGGTTAAATCAGGCTTTGCATCGATTTCAAAAACCTCAACAAGGTTTCCATCAAAGACAACTATCCCCTACCTAAAATAGATCACATCTTACAAAAGGTAGTTGGGGCCAGTCGGATCTCTTTATTGGATGGATTTCCAGGCTATAACCAAGTCCTTGTCCACCCAGATGACCAGGGAAAAACAACTTTCACCACACCCTGGGGAACTTTCATGTATGTGAAAATGCCCTTTGGTTTGATGAATGTTTGTGCCACCTTCCAAAGAGAAATGGACATTGCCTTTGTGTATGAGATCGGTAGGTTTATAGTGATATATTTGGATGATGTTACTGTCTTCTGTAAATCAGATGAGGAACATTTGCAACATCTCAGACGAGTGTTTGAGAAGTGCAGAAAGTTTGGGATTTCATTGAATCCCAAGAAAACTCTTTTTGGTCTAGAAGAAGGAAATTTGTTGGGGCATATAATATCTAAAGATGGAATTAAGATAGACCCCAGCAGAATAGAAGCCATCCAGAAATTAGATCACCCTAAGAACATTAAAGAATTGCAATCATTCATTGGTAAAATAAATTTTCTGAGAAGATTCATAACCAATTTGGCCAAACTCCTCAGGAAAATTACAAATATGTTGAAAAAAGATACCAAAATAAAATGGAACATTGAATATAAACATTCCTATGAGCAGGTAAAACATGCACTTACACAAGCCCCTGTATTGATCATTCCAGATTACACTAGGGACTTCTATTTATTCTCTTTTGCATCTAAACACACCATTGCAACAATACTATTACAAAAAAACAGTGAAGGGCATGAACATCCCATAGCGTTTTTCAGCAAGTTATTGAGAGATTATGCACTGAACTACAATATAATGGAGAAACATGATTTTTCCCTGGTAAAAGCCATAAAATATTTTAGAGTTTATATTATTCATTTGCATACTATTGTTTATGTTCCTAATGCAGTGGTATAGGATATTCTGACTCAAGATAATACAAATGGCGGGAGAGGGAAATGGATTGCAGTGATCCTTGAATATGACATAGAAATTAAACCAACTAAACTAATCAAGGGTCAAGGTTTAGCCAAACTAATGGATGAATCAAATTTTCATTCCTTGGACATAAACTTCCTGGCTGTAGTTGACGAATAGGAAGAGCAGGCGACTCCAAATGTTAGAGAGGTATTCTCGAATTCTCCCTGGTATGCAGACCTCATTTTTGTCTTGCATAATTTACAAGCTCCTCCTTGTCTAACTAATACTAAAGCTAGATTCTTAAAACTAGAGGCATTGAAATATTGTATTCTGGATGGGAATCTATACTGGAAATATGCTAGGGGTATTTTTCTTAATTTTTTATTAAATGATGAAGTTGACAAGGCATTGCAATATTTCCATGAAGGAGATTGTGGCGAGCATCTAAGTTGGAAAACTACTGCTAACAAGATTCTCAAAGATGGTTTTTATTGGCCCACCTTGTTTGCAGATGTGCATAAAAAGGTGACCTCTTGTCACAAGTGCCAAGTATTTGAAGGAAAAAGGAAACTTTTGCCTTTACCTCTGAAACCTATTTCAGTTGAGGCTCCATTCCAACAATGGTGTTTGGACTTTATTGGCGAGATTCACCCAACCTCTTCAGGCCAACATAAGTGGATAATAACAACTACAAACTACTTCACAAAGTGGATTGAGGCTATACCTTGCAAGAAAGCTACTAACTTTGTCATTATTAAATTCTTGGAAACTAATATTCTCTCTCATTTTCTATGTCTTAGGAAAATCATAACTGATAATGCAACAACCTTCAGATCAAAGAAGCTAATAGAATTTTGCAGTAGGTACCAAATTTCTTTGGGACACTCCACTACCTATTACTCTTAGGGAAATGGGTTAGCTGAGTCCTCAAATAAAAGTTTGTTGAATATCATAAATAAGATGTTGCATGAGAATAATAAATCTTGGCATAACAAGCTGGTTCATGCACTCCGGGCTGACAAATTGACCACAAAAAGATCAATTGGTATGTCCCCATATCAATTCGTATATGGGATTGATACAAGTTTCCCCACTTCTTTGGGAGTTCCTGTTATGAAACTGTTACAAGAAGTGCAGGAAGAGCCCAATGATATTCAGAGGAGGATCAATCAGATGATCCAACTCCAACAGTTCAGAGAGGAGGTGTATAACCAGACATAGGTAATCCAAGAGAGCATCAAAAAGATTTATGACAGAAGAATGAAAGATGGTGACTTTGAATTGGGTGATCTAGTACTAAAATGGGATTCCATAAATGAAGACAAGGGAAAAGATGGGAATTTTGACAATCTATCGAAAGGCCCTTACATCATTCAGGCATTTAGAGGAAATAATGCATTCTTGCTCAAGGACAGTGATGGAGAAAATCTGCCAGGAGGACCTATAAATGGCAGGATCCTCAAACATTATGTTCCACCCCAATGAAGATTTTAGTCATTCATTTCATTGTACAAACCATTTTTACTTTCATGTTATGTGTGGGTGTTGATTGATCAGATGGTTGAAGCCTGAAGAGAAGGCCCTAAGCCACTGACCAGTGCCACCAGATTTTCAAAATAAAACAAATCAAGTTGCAGAAGAAGCACTAGAGAAGAATTTTCAAAACATTAGGTAGCAAGTTCTTGACACCTCACAAGGAGAGCACCATCCCCAGGTGGAGCCACTGTTATAACCTTATGTTTCATATGATCAACTGGTGACTAGATATTTTTTCCTTTGGTTGCATTTTTTATTCGGATTATTTTCGGCACGAAATGAGAGTGGAGATATAAAACATAAATATTGAGAGATATTGTAAGAGAGACAACAATATAACAGAGATATAGTGGAAATAACAAGATTCATAGATATTTAGTAATACATTATTTCTATTAATGAAATAAATGTACAGAGACTGTAAAATACAGAGTGAAAGACTCGCTAGAATGGTGGTATCTTATCTCTGAGAAGAGATGTGACAGCTACTTGCATCCATGAGAAGATAATTATTACAATGAGGCTCTAAGGGAATTTTTAACATAAGTAAAATCCAAAACCCTAACCCCAGAAGATGAAAATCCAAAAGGTTTGTGGGCCCCGATGAGGGTAGTTGATACATCAACTTCCCAAGGGCACAATGTTTGCATACAATCTCCATTTGGGGCATTAGATAGCTTGCTGGAAAGATCTATCCGAGGAATACAACGTTTGGGTCCCCTCTTTCTCAAAAAACATTGTTTAGGGCCTCAAAACGGCTCTGGAAGTTCATGACCCGAAAAACTGCTAAAAATAGTAAAATACCAAAATTGCCAGAAAACTGTTTTGAGCCAGTTGGGGAAGGTGGGTGGCCACCGATATCCACCTGAATCAATCCTCCCTCCTTAGGAAGAAATGGTATCCATTGTGTTGAGTTCCCTAGGGAGAGGGGAAAGCAATTGTTGAATCTGAATCTTGGTGAGTTGCTTGCCTTGCTGGAGACGTCGAGCTGCTTGGTTTGTTGAAGGTTGTCACGAACCTGTGGCTGGAAGGATTGGACCTTTTTAACTAGTTTGGCTACATGAGATGAATGTGTGCAGAAGGAGTCTTTGTTCTTTTTTGCAACCTTGTCGACCTGATTCTATTGGACAGAAGGTGCTTGGGGCGAGGCTATAGCAGTTGCAGTGTCCTTATGTTCCCCTTTTGAACAGATTGTAAAGAAGATGAATTTTGCAGTATGAGATAGTACCTTGTGGTGTTTCCACATATATGGCTGGCCCAAGAGAACATCACAGACATCTAGTGGGGTAACATCACATAATACCTCATCCCTGAAGGGTTGGATGTCATATGACAATCGACACTGCTGGCTGACATGAAGATCTCATCCTTGGCGAAGCCACCCGATGATGTATGGCTGCAGGTGTGGTGTTGTCGACAATCCCAACTATTCAAAGACCTATGCTGAGATGAGGTTCTTCTGGATTCCTCTATAAACAATAAAATGCAGTGGCATCCCCTTCACCCACATCTCTGAATGAAAAAGGCGCTCCCCCTCTTCTGGAGCTGTTGGTTCTTCTGGTTGAATTGTTGCAGTCGCGACAATAGAAGTGGGGTCTACGTCGATGATCTGTCTTTTACCAGTATTTTCATAATTAGATTCTAAATCAGGGTTCGACTCCTTGTATTTGATCTTGGCCACCAATGAGTAGTTTGAGCGACATTCATCGGTGTTGTGCTAGGGGCTTTTGTGGAAATCACACCATTTTCTGATGTCCTTCTTTGTCTTCCCATGACCCTTCTTTTCTTGTGGCTTGGACTGGTTTTCGGGAGATTGTTTGTTAGGGTCATCTTTTTCATACTTTGGTTGTTGCGGGTTTGCAGACCCAAACTCCTGTTTGTTCTGGTGCTTAAACTTCTACTCGATTTTAACATCATATCGATAAGCAGAACTGAGTGATGAGATGTCCAGAAAATCCATTCAGTTTGGATGTATCTATGTCGAGCCCCGCGGTATTTTAGAACCAAATGTCATTCAAAGTCCTTGATACCCAGCTTGGTGTGCAAGGTATGGAATGTATTGGTGAACTCCGGAACTTCTTGGCCCCTCTTTTATCACAGTGTGGTCCATCTCATGTACTGGTCCTCATAGTTTCCAACAGGGTAATACTGTTCCTTTACCGCATCCACAAAAAAATCCCAAGTGGGCTCAGCCCCATATATCCTAGACTCCTCTGTGGAACTATGCTCCCAGTAAGTTTCCCACCAATGTTTGACACATGGGGGAGATATTTAAGGAGTGCGAAGGTGATCATTTCTCTGTCGAAAAAATTGTGAATAGAGAAATAACCTTCTAGCAGGTTTAACGATTTGTCTAGGGCTTATGCATCTATCTGTCCTTCAAATACAGGATAATCAAAATTAATTTGTACCTTGAAAGGCGAGGTGCCTCCAAAGTGGTTGTCTAATGAAGATGCACCTATTGCTATCGACAGACGTTGAAGGATGTGGGAAAAATTCTCCATCATTTCTCCCTATGTCGTGTGAGAGCTTGCTCAAGCATCAAACTGATAGGATCGTCTGCTCCATCGTTTTTATTTTCTTTCACCATTGAAGGTTTCTTGGGTGTGTGTAAGCGATTGTCCTCAAGAGAGACAAGCTCAACACCCAACTTGCTATACTTAGACCTCGTCGGGGACATGCATTGAAAAATGATCAAGAGAAACCTCCTCTGATACCACTGATCCAGATTATTTTTGGCACGAAATGAAAGAAGAGATATAACACATAAATATTTAGAGATATTGTAAGAGAGACAACAATATAACAGAGATATAGCAGAAATAACAAGAGTCACAGATATACAGTAATACATGATTTCTATTAACGAAATAAATGTACAGAGATTGTAAAATACAGAGTGGAATACTCGCTAGAATGGTGGAATCTTATCTCTGAGAAGAGATGTGACGGCTACTTGCATCCGTGAGAACATGATTATTACAATGAGGCTCTAAGGGCCTTTTTAACATAAGTAAAATCCAAAACCCTAACCCCAGAAGATGATAAGCCAAAAGGTTTGTGGAAAGATCTATCCGAGGACTACAAATTTTGGGTGATAAACTTTTGGTAGATCCATGTTGCTCCCCGTTTTCTCAAAAAACATCGTTTAGGGCCTCAAAACGGCTTCGGAAGTTCAGGACCCGAAAAAATGCTAAAAATAGTAAATTACCAAAATTGTCAGAAAATTGTTTTGAGCCAGTTGGAGAAGGTGGGTGGCTACTGATATCCACCTAGATCAATTTTTTTGTTGTAAATAACATTTTTTTTTAAATGATTTACAAATGAAAGAAAAAGAAAGAAAAAGAAAAGAAATAAAAGAAAAAGAAATAGGAAAAAGAATAAAAGAGGGTATGAAAATAAAAATGATAAAGCCCCATGAAATAAGAATGGCTTGATTCATACTGTATAACCATGGCCAAGTCCTTTGAATTTATGCAGATAGGTTAGTGAATAAACTTGGCTAAACAGTCTAATATTAGCCAAGATAGATAGGTTAGTGAATAAACTTGGCTAAATAGTCTAATCTTAGCCAAGATAGATATGTTAGAGAATAAATTTGAAGAAACATTTTAAACTTGATCAAATGTCCTAGGTTAGAGTAATGCTTTAGCCCAACAGTCTAATCTAGGTTAATTTTGTTAGGTGATTAGAGTAGGATATAAGTTAGTAGTTTTTCATTTCAATAAATGGATGTAAAGTTGGTTAAATTCTTTGATTTGAGTAAAAAAATGTTGTATTTTAACCCCTTGGTGACAAAATGAAGGAAGGGAAGTAGAAAAAAACACAAAAAGAAGCTATATCCTAAGTTT